>PVHY01010483.1:0-51727 GCA_004024945.1 Uropsilus gracilis
TTTTTCTGCTAATATGAGTCTTTCTAGTTCCATCCATGTTGCTGTGAATGACGTGTTTGTGCTCCTTGGTCGATGCATAGTATTCCATCGTGTATATGTACATATTTTTTAGCCAATCATTGGTTTTGGGGCATTTGGTTTGTTTCCAAATCTTGGAAATTGTAAACAGAGCTGCAAAAAACATGCACATACAGGTGTCCTTTTGAATTAGTGTTTTCATGTCCTCTGGGTAGATTCCCAGTAGTGGGATTGCTGGGTCAAATGGTAATCCACTTTTGGTTTTTGGAGAGTCCTCCACACAGTCTTCCATAGTGGCTGGACCAGTTTGCACTCCCACCAGAAGTGTAAGAGAATTCCTTTTTCTCCACATCTGCATCAACACTTGTTGTTGTCTGTTTTATTAATATGGTCCATTCTTACTGTGTAAGATGATATCTCAGTGTGGTTTTAATTTGCATTTCCCTGATTATTATTGATGTGGAGCATTTTTTTCATAAGCTTATTAGCCATCTGTACCTACTCTTTGGTGAAGTGTATTTTTAGTTCTTCTCCTCTTTTCTGACTGGGTTTTTTACTTTGTTTTTGTTGAACTGTAGGAGCTCTTTGTGGATCTTAGTTATCAGGCATAGATAATCTTAATTTAGATCAGTAATGTAAATCCTGTGAGTGGGATTAATACTGCCAAGAGGCCTCTAGGAGGAGGTTAGAGGCAAGCTTGCTTCTGGAGACATCCATTAAAGTAGGTTTCAGAACTGTCTGTTTCACCTAACAAATTTAGGATAAAATTCTCTTCTTTTCACCTGAGGATGAACTGGTTACTTTTTGGGGTGGTTAAAAAAAGACTGAAAAAACAATCTATCCTTTTGTTTTTTTGCTTCTTGCACATGGCAACAATCCCTTTCTCCTGTCTCAGATGACTTCTGAGAGTTTTCACAGACCCCTGAATCTGCCTCAGATATGTAAATGAGAAAATTTTTATTTATTAAAATATTAATTATTTGTTTTTTGTAGATATACATACTATTTGGTGACAAATATCAAAGAAATTTATAAAAGTACTATATTAAAAGTTTTTAAAATAATCAGAAATTCCATTGAATATTCTGACAAGTAATCTTTCTATTTCTCCCAATCGCCATTTAATCAAGTAGCCTTTTTTCCTCCCATGTACTTATTGAACATCTACTATGTGAGATGTAGATGTTCTGAAGTTTTGAAGGTGTGTGCCAGAGAGAAACATGTTTTTGTCCTGTCAGATTAACACTACTCTATGCATAAACACACACACTTTTTAGAACTGTAGATTATATATAATTTTATGAAAATGAGATTATTTTCAAATAAGCCTATCATCTTTTCCATACAATAATAATTCAGAAACATTGCATCTATATCTATATAGCTGCCTACCTGCCTGCTTGCTTACCTATCTACCTATCTATTTATATCACCATGCTCATGGCTTAAAAATAAGATTGCTCAGTGAATAAGCATTTATGTTTTGTACAAAGTGCCACACTGTTATGCACAAAGGCTATACCAATTTAAATAGACAATATGTGTATAGAAAATCTAGCACCCCACGTGCAGTTTACCACTTAATGATATTTATACTGGTTATTTTACATTCATGTTTTGCTTTATATCCCAAGCAATAAAATGTATCATATTTTTATTTAGTTTTCAAAGTTATGTTTAAAAGTATCTAACCACCATAAAAGTATTTTGAAAGATATTTTCTTCTAACACGCTTCTGTTTTCTTTTTTATATTTAAATTTTTGATCTGTGTGGAATTTAATTTAGTATAATGATTTGCATAAGGATTCCTCTGATTTACATAGGAAGTATTCATTCCTAAACAAACTCAAGAATTACTATTTCAAAAGTCTGCTTTTAGTCATAGGCAGCAAGTTTCATTGTGTGATTTCATATTTCCTCCACATGTACATCAGTCCTAGACATTCCACAATTAAAGACTGGCTTTTCATCCTCCATTAAAACATAAACATCCTATGGTGAGGAAATACTTCAAGGTTTGGAAGACATTTCTTTGACTTGGTGTAAGCTGAAACCTTTCTGGGAGCAGAATAGAACATGTGGGATGGATTTTATTTAGAGTGAAAAAAAGATGACAGCACATCTTTGGAAAAGAGAGACTGAGGGGAGAATTTGACGTTGCTGGCATTGCTGGATTATGGAGTTAACAAATGATAATGAAGAGTAATGTGGTAGCTGGGAGGGCCAGAGTCAGATGCTGGTGAGTCCTATGTGCTAATTTAGAAGACAGACTTTCCTTGGAGGTGGAAGCCATGAAAATGGTTGAAAATGGCAGGTTGAGTTTGAAGATAAATTGCACTTTTGTTTTATACTTTATTTTTGGACTAAGAGAAGAAGAAACCGTAATGTAAAAGGCTTTAGAGGTTAAAAAAAAAAGTGGGAGAGAAATAGTGTAATTCTGAATAAAAATTTGTGGCATTAGGTAATGTCAGTGATCTGAGGGATTTGAGAAATATTTATATGGTAAAATTAGCATGTGAGGATAAAGGAAGCAGGGAGGGGCCAGAAATATGGCAGTATCACACTTCCAGACTTCAAACTATGTTATGCAGTCAGAATAATTAAAAACAGACACACAGTCAATAGAACAGCATTGAGAGGCCAGAAATAAATCTACAGCTATATGAACAGTTATTTTAATGGCAAAGGAGCTAGGAATATACACTGGAACAAGAAAAGCTTCTTCCACATGCAAAAGAATGAATCTAGACCACTATCTCACACAATACACAAAAATCAGCTCAAAGTGAATAAACAATTTGCATGTAAACACATGAAATACATAGAAGAAAACATAGGCAAAGCACATAATGCCATAAATTTCAGTGATATCTTAACAGATTATTCTTCAGCATCAAGAAAAACAAAAGATAATGTAAAATACTGGAACTATATAAAACTGAAAGGATTCTGCACAGAGAAAGTCATTGAAATTAAAAGATACTGAATGGAAAGAAATATTACCACTGAATGGGAAGAAATATTTCTGTACTGTTCATCTAACAAGGGGTTAATGTCAAGGATCTACAAAAAAACATCAAATTTAACTTTGAGAAAATAGATTAACCAGTCTCCCCCCTCCTCCCCCCCCAAAAAAAAAATGGATCAAAACTGCTAAGTAGGCACTTCTCCAAAGTTATACACTTGGCCAACAAGCACATGAAAAATCATTATCATCACTTGTTGTTAGAATGCAAATCAAAACCACAGTGAGATTCCACCTCTCTTCTATGAGAATAACCCAAATCTAAAACCCAAAGACAAGTACTGGCACGGCAAAAGAAGATGTAGACTGGTCTATATACCTACGGAAAACAGGATGAAGGTTTCTCTATATGCTATATGACCCAACAATCTCATTCCTAGGTATTTACCTACAGAATATGGTACTAATTCTAAAGGAAACTTCCATTCTCATATTCATTATAACACTATTTATAACAGCCAAGCTATGAAATGGCAGTAAATACCCCCAAACAAGTGAATAGATCAAGAAGATATGGTGGTATATACATATAGAATGAAATACTACCCAATGATCAAGAAAGATAAGCTCATCCCATGGGGGGAATTATATTAAGTGAAATAAGATGAGAGGAGAAAGACAAATTCCAGATGGTGTCACTTATGTGTGAAAGACAGATTTAAAAAAAAAAAAAGTCAGATAAGATCAAGCATAAAAACTGACCCTGGTAAACTGACCATACAACTGAAGCATCCAGAAGGGAAGGGGAAGGCAGAGGGGCAAGAACAATCTGGGGAAAGAGCTATGGAATATGGTATAGTGGTGGAATATGGGTGCTTTGGTGATGAGCACACTATGATAACAGCACCTGAAGAGGAGATCCTGTACTTCAAAAAAACTACCAGTGATGTAATATTAAACCAATATTACCTCAATAAAAGTTAAATGAAAAATAAATTACAGATTAATTAATTTATTACTTAGGTGCAGGTTTCTGAAAGTCACCCTCAGAGATTTCTGTTTTATAGATCTTACTTGGGACTGATAATTCCAAAGCAGATTGTCCCTGGATCACAACTTGAGAAACTGGGTGAGAAAGTAGCATGTGAAATAACTGCTATTTTGTTAAACCACTGAGATGTGGAAATTTGTCTTTATGGCAACCAGAGTGACCATGGAAGTTTTTTTCACTGATGTCATACTAAGCAGTACTTTGAATGATAGAAACAAGCATTAATTCAGATGGCAACTGGATTAAGTTAGTGAGGGCTGCCAACCAACACTTTTAAAAGAAAATCAAATTTACTATACTTTAATAAAAGAAATTCCAAAAATCCCACTGCTAGGAATCTACACAAAGGTTACAAAAAACTGTAATCCAAAAAGACACCTGAACCCAGATGTTTATTGCAATGCTATTTACAATAGTCAGGATATGGAAGCAGCCCAAATGCTCCAAAATAGATGAATGGTACAAAAAGCTATGGTATATGTACACGATGGAATATTATTCATCAATCAAAAAAAGACAAACATGCCATTTGCAGCAACAAGGATGGAGTTAAGAGGAAATTATATTAGCAAAACTAAGCCAGAAAGAAAAAGAGAAATACTGGATAGTCTCACTTATATGAGCGATAAAGGGGAAACAGACAAGAAAAATTTAAAACTAACTCTCAGCAAAATTGAAGCATAGAGCATGAGAGGGGGAGGAAGAAAAGTGGGACTGGGAGGGGCACAAAAGACTAAGATGATGGTTCACAGGTGATAAGGTGAACCCTGGGGTTGATAACAATATAAAATAAAACAGATTTTAAGAAAAGAAAAAATGTCCAAACATACACTGATACACTGTACTTTCAATAGTTATAGAGAACTAAATTAAAGAGAAAATAAACATACTCAGATATATGATGAGAATTTGAATAACCCGAATTACTACAAAAAAAACTTTGTTATCAAATGGTACACACATTAGATATGAATAAGCAGTAGATTTGGTAGTTCATATATGATTTTTGAAGCTAGTGAAGCTACACACACAAACCTAACATAGAAGAAGACCTGAGTGATACTGGAAAGGGCAGGACTCTCTTAAAATCTGAAACTGTGAGCTCTCACTCACAGTTAAAATTTACTCTTGAATGTCACCTAAAATGTAACTTGAAATTAGATAAGATAACATTAGGTTTTAAAGTATGATCACCCATCCTTTGATTGAATATGAGGAGGTTATGGAAAGGGTGGGCATGTGTCCTGTTTTTCCAGGACAGTCCCCTTCTGTAACTGTTAACTAATTATTAATAGTACTTCATTTCTCCAAATTGGGCCAGTTTGAGTGATAAACTATAGGATTACCCTTGTTTGGGGCCCAAATTTAAGAACTCAATGCAGACTTCCCCTCCACCTCAATAGCTAATGCTCACTCACATAGGGCAACTGATACCACTAATGCTATGAAAGGTCTATGAATGCTGAAAACATTGTTCTTCTCTTTTAATTTAATATGACAGCTATTTGATTAGACTCTTGCAAGGGTTTTACATGCTTCCACTCTCCCCCACACCAGCTCTTGAAAGTGAATAAAAGGATCATTCTTCTCTTTGAATGCAGGTGATACACTATATTGATACTCTCAGAATGAGCTCAGTAAGGAGCAGCCTCCTCCTTTATATTTAATTGTCAGAATGAAAGGCAACAGATCAATTATTTTAAAATGAAAACCATCATGCCCATAACATTTTGCCTAGATTATTCTAAATTACTCCATACTACAGATACTGAGTTATACTGACATTTTGCAAACACTGTATGTTAGAGGGCCATCAAGATATTCTTCTGAATAATACTATCTCTACTGATAATTTTGGGGAGAGGGGTTCTGGGCAAAAAACATTTTTATTGATTGCACACACTCATATATATATATATATATGTATATATATACATATATATGTATATATACATATGTATATACATATGTATATATATATATACATATATACACATATATAATTCATCATTGTCTACCCCGAGGTTCTCCCATCACCTTATCACCCATGCACCATCTTAAAATGGGCAAAAATATTTTAACTCCTTTGAAATATTTCCCATGTAGAAGTTATTGCACCCATTGCTATGGCCCTAATTCCAATTCGGGCTTCATATTCCTTTGGAAAATTTAAAGTAAACACACAGGATACCATTTTAGAGATATAATTTGATTTGGTCTTTGTGATTTTAATTTATATTTAAATAGACATGAAACATCTTTAAATAGAATACAGAATGTACGTGGATTTTTAAGATAAAATATGAGTCCCCTAATCTCTCATTTCTGGTGAATCATGCTATGATTTCCCCCATGTTTTTTGAAAAACAGAATGGAAAAATTGAAGAAGCGCTACTCTAAGCCAAAGCACTTGGAAACTTGATCATCTAATCCTCTCTTCGCTACCATGTTCCAAAATCAATGGACTATAAAATCACATGTAGCTTTGATATTGCACAGACCCAGTTATTGCCCTATCTATGCCAGTTGCTAGCTCCGAAATTTTGTATTAAGGGTAAAATAGGCCTACTAGCAATTAATTCACAGGAATAAATTAAGTATTCAGAAACGCATTAAATTGCTCAGCACAATACTTGGCACATAATATTCATTATTATTTTTTGAAAGGTTCCTTGGTCATATTCATTGATACTCCCTATGATCACCTTGTCTATATGATTTTTTTTTTTCTAGGAAGTAGAAAAGATGTAGAGAAAATGGAAGGGATCCTAAAAAAATAAAAAAACAAAGGCATTTTTAAAAGCTGGGGAGCTCTAAAGAAAGATGAAAAGAGCCAGGGTGTTTTTAGCTTGGAGAAGAAGTTGAAAAGTGACAATAGCATTCAAGTGTAAGAATTGTTATGAGGAGGAGGTTGACAGGTTGTTTTCCATTTCTAAAGGGGTTAGCACATGTAAATATTACTGCAAAATAACTTGATTTGACATAAATAAGAATGTCCTGTCAGGGATAATAACAATAGTAGAACAGCAAGTTAGAGAAAGCATGGCTATATCAACGTGGGTGTATCTAAAAACATCCTATCTAGGTGAAGATCTCATTGTGGATGCTCTAACTAGCCTTTTAAATCTGAGTCCCAGAGATCAGCTTTCAGTCCATTCAGGTACTGTCTTTAGTAGATGGTCATACTAAACTCTGTTACATATCTATATCCAGCCTTTTGGAGACACATTTTTTAAATAGATGTAATGTGTAACTGGAAGAATAATTTAAAATTTATAGCATGGGTGATAATATTAATAACAATTACTAGCATTAAATACCACTAGTAAGACCCTATTTTGAGTATATGACATATCTCTTCCTATTTGATAGTTAGCATTGCACTTACTTGAACTGTTCTATTTTGATAAACCCTCAACCTTTTATTTTAAATTTACCTGGGGTGAATGCATTGTAAACAGCACCCATCCAATAACATTAGACTTAAACTTCCTTATCTGGGTCAAATTTTTACTTTTCTGTTGGAGCCACCTGACTTTCCCTACTGATTTATTCTTCTCTGGACTCACAGATATCCTTAATAACATTCATATGGAAGTTAATGTAGTCATTACTTCTCTGATATTTGTGCTGCTGCTTTCTTTGACTATTCAATTCTTAACTTTTATTGAATTCTTCAAAACTACATGCTCCAATTTCCATAGCCTGACTGGAAGTCAGTTGTAGTAGTCATGTGTTGGGTATTGGCTATTCAGTGTTCATTTTCTACTTTAGTAACAGCAACCTGTTTTTCTTTTCCTCTTGACATAAGGAGAATGCTAAGCATCCTCTTGACAGAACAATTCATTGAAGCTTTGTCCTTCCTTTTCCTAAGGGTAATGGACTCAAGAGATTTACTTTGGGCTGCTTAGAATTACTTCCCAGGGCTTTGAAACTTGAACAAAGTACCACAAATTTAGGAAAAACAATTGATTTTTTTTTCTCAGTAGCAGTGACATGGCGAAGTGTCTACCTTTCACCCTCTTCTCTACCCCCACCTACCTACAGGATCCTCTTCAAGTCAAACCTTATATTCTAGTCTTTCTTTGAATTAACTGGTAGCCTTGCAGTTAGTCATTTTTCCTGTTGCTGACAACTAAAACATACTATTAGAGGGCAAATGCTCTGCTTCTTTGTATGACCTAACACACAAAAGCATAATACAGAGTAGTTCATGACTGAGTGTTCCTCATTGAAATGATTGTTATTTTAGAAAGCTTAAATGCATTGAAAAAGAAAAATATAATGTATGGAAACATTTATAAATAGATAAAAGGATAAAAATTCCAATTAAGAGCTTTAGGAATGCTTATTAGTGATAACATTACTAAAAGATTAAGATATATAATCTTAATACCAACCTTATATCTTTGTTTTATTAAGACACGTAAGTACCTTAAGTACCTTATTAAGGCAAGCAGTACCTTCTGCAAATCCTACGAAGATGCCACACATTCTCACTGTGCATTTTTCTAGAACTCCCAGTACACCCTAGCCAGAAGATCTTCCTTTAATGCTAAAGAAGTTGATTTGTACCAGAATCAATAGCCCTCACTGGATCACACTGATATTCATCTAATTTTTTACATTTTCAAACTGATTTAGTGGAGTCATGCAATTGTGTACTATCCAGGAAAAGAAATGAGGCCAGAGCTCAGATAAGCCATGCATGGCTCAACCATTAAACCAAAGTAGAAAATAATATTCACAGTAGTTGTACTACTGCCTGTACTGCACACAGTACAAGCAGTTGGAGCAGATGACCTCTAAAACCTCCAATTTCCGTGTTCTTTGTTTTTATTTCTTTCAGTTGCTTATAGTTATAATGCCCAGAATCTATCCCACAGTTACTGGTAAGCATAGAAAGAATGTTAAAACGATGTTTTAGCAGATTGCTTAAAAAACACACTTCTTTAGTCTAAAAATAGAATTTTCATTTAGTAAGCATTCATTAACAGCCTATTATGTACAAATAACTGTGCTAGGTGTTAGGAGGAAGGGCAAGCAGAAATACAAAGAAAGAGTGACAGCTGCTGCCATTCAATAGCTTATAATTTACTGGAAAAGAGGCTATGCCACTGTGCTCTATGCTTTAAGGTCACTCTTGTACAGAGTATCCATTAAAAAATTGATCTGTGACAAAGAACTTATTTTGTCCTCTAGGAGGTTTTAGTCTTTTACTTATTCATTGATTAATTCAGTAGTCTTCACTGACTAATACCCAGGTACCAGACTCTGTGCTAGGTGCTGTGGATACCATCATGTAAATTATTCACAAGGTTTCTCCTTAAAGAAGCCCAAAAGGAAACAAGAGATGATTAATCCTCCTGATAGCTTTAGTATTCCACTTCTTATATTCATAGCCCCATTTTGAAAATCCCAGTCTCATAGATTACATTTCCTCTCTTTAAAACTTTCCAATGGTTTTCCTTGATATAAATTTCAAGCTCTGTATTCATGCAAAGAAGGTCTTATATCATCTGATTCTTGGCCATTTTCATTTGAAGACAGAATGGCAGTCATTCATAATCTAATATGACTTGGATAGATTGCATTATTATTATTACTGTAAGTAAGTTAAAGTGCTATCACCATGCTTATCACAAACAGAGCATCAGTTTCTATGGTCATGCCTACCCATTAAGTTCAGGACCCAATGTGGTCAAGATACAGCATTGAAGTTTATGAAGAAGTAGGTCAAAAACAATGCAGAAATGTAAAAACAACGATTTACTTTTTATAACACAAGGCTGGCATTTTAATCTCAGTGGAATAGGTATTTGAATGGACTAAGACTTAAAAAGTCAGAAAACATAATACCCTGAAAGTATAATAGTGGCAAAGATTTTCTTATTGTATTACCAGGCCTTTGAAATACTCTCTGGACAGATATTCTTAGGTCATTTTAGGTTACCACTGACAATTGTGGCCGAATTTGATTCTTTATCTAAGAGATATTCTAAACCATAAATTCACTTCAAAGGGTTTATGACTTCTGCAATCATCCATGTAACATTTGTCAAGTTTCCTATAAAATTTACATATCAATAAAAGAACAAGCAATAATAAACAAGTCTCTATTTATATATACATATACACACATATATACACCATATACATGGTGTATATATGTGTGTATATGTATATATATTGCATACATGTATACATATACATGGTGTATATATACATGTATACATGTATACATATACATGGTGTATATATGTGTGTATATGTATATATATTGTAATTCAGTATTGGGTTTTATATATATGTGTACATATATATGTAATTCAGTATTGGGTTTTATATATATGTATATATATAATATATATAATATATATTTATATATATGTACATATATACATATGTGTATACATATATACATATATATGTACATATATAGATATATATGTACATATGTATGTACATATATATATATATAGAACCCAATACTGAATTACAATAAGAATTAACTGTTAATAAGAAAAGCAAAACCAGATTCCTGGGTTAATATATGAGACAAGTGGTCATAGAAATACTATAATAATAATGGAAAAATTTGAGTCTAAACCTATTTTCTTATGTAATTGGAAATATGAATACTTATTCCACAGGATTATTGTAAGGCTTAAACAAATTAATGTAAGTAGAGCATTTAGCACAGTGCTTAAAACTTGATAAATAGACACTCAAAAATGTCTTGCTGTCATTTTTTTCTCTGATTCTTATATAGAGATAGTGCTCCCAAAACTTTGAATTTTCCCGTTGGGACCCTCCTATGTTTTATTTCTGTACTCTGTCCTCATGTAAAACTTTCTTATTGGTAGGTCCTTGAGCTTGTAGAAAAATGGAGATCATTCAAGGTGTGGATAATTTGAATGAAATGTCTTCATTCGAATAAGAGTATGCTGAGGCTATGAACTTATCCAAGGGTATGTTAGGAGTGATACCCTCTTCCCCATCCATTTAACAATGAGAAGAGCTGAATTATGTAAAAGCTGTGTAACATGGGGAAGTTACATCAGATAGAAGGCAGGTGGGCTCTGAAAAAAGGAGACTTTTTTTCTTGTAGCCCAACTTGTACCCTGGCACTGCTGGAAAAGAGACACAGAAGGAGACATGTGGAGGAGACAAATGTAGAGATACTTGGAAGAGACACATGGATAAGAGACATGGGCAGATTGACATGGCAGCCATCATCTTGATAGGGCATTTCCTTTTGCCCCAACTTTCTAGCACCTGCTTCAGAACCCTTTTTTATGATTTCCCACTGGAAAGTGACTTAGACTGGTGGCACACTTATTTTTTTATTGTATTTAATTTTTAATTTTATTTCTAAATTCTTACATAAGTAAATGAGGTAAATGGTTACTGGCATGCCTTCCCTCCTCCACTCCCCACCCCCTTGTATTCACTCAGTCTCTTAGTCTCCACTCTCATTGTTCTTTTTTTGGTTTATGTTGGGTTCATTGGTCCTTTGGTCTCTTTTTCTGTGGCTGTGTCCATTTGTCGGATGAGGGGCTGTGTTCCAGGCCCACGGCACATTGTTCTTGATGGTTTGTAGTCCTTAGTTTTGTATTGGTCACCCAGTCCGTGTTCATTTGGGGTCAATCAGTGTCTTCTAGTTGCTGGCTCCAGTACAATCTCCTTGCCATTCCACTATCTCTGCACCTCATTTCTCTGACCTCTAGCTTTGGGTATCCTTTCCCCCAGCCATTATCAGTGAGGAGGTTTCTCGATGAGGGCAGGCATCCACTGGTGCACCTTGCAGGTTATCTTCTCTCCGTCCGTTTGCAGATTTGCTGTGGAGCCAATGCCCTGACTCTGCAGGCCTCCTCTCCCAAGGCTTTTGAGGGAGCCATGTTTCCTTGGGTGGCAAGTTCCACATGGGGTTTTGATTCACAACCTCTGATGAAGCCATAGATGAAGGTCTGATAGGTCTTTACCACAGTTATTTCTCCATTCCACTATCTATCTTTCTGAATGATCCTTGTTCTGTGTCCCACACACGTGCATGCCCAGGCTCTTTTCTGGCCCCTCATCTGTTCTGTGTCACTGTGTGCATGTTTATGTTATTAGTCATCCTGTGAGTTAAGTGGAGTGAGGGTGAAGCAGCAGGGGTGTCATCCTACCTCCCCCGCCCCCCGCTATTCCTAGACCAAGGATGGATCCAGTCTTGCCCGCACACTGGTCAGGTCCAGGAGTCCTGGCCAGCCCCTGCGTCCCCTTTACCTGCCAGGTCGGTGGTAGAGGGGCCCAGTGAGTGCTGTTTGGTTGCTGAGTGGATGCAGCTGCTGGCCTAGGTTTGCCAGCAGCTGCAGGTGCCTGCCGATCAGGACAGGCGCAGATCCCACGTGCCACGCTGGTCGAGCTTCTCAGACCAGTTCCTAGGCCCCACCTATTACTGGCATGTCAGCAGGAGGGGTGATGGCACACTTTTAAATATCACCTGTCCTGCATGAGACTAGCCTTGTTTGGATAGATAATTTAGGGATATTTTATTGGGAAACATATCCTTTCTTCACCTAGTTTTTTACATACACTAATTCTATTAAAGATCTTTTACACTATGAGACTGCTTTACCAGATCCCTTTAGAATATAGAAGTTTGAGAGTTCTGGGGCGCCCCCGCCTTACTGGCTAGCAGTTAAATCACTTAAGTGACAAAACTGGGTTTTCACCAAGGTCTCCTGTCTCATAGTTCGTGACTTTGTTGCAACATCATTACTACCCCAAGTTGTGAGAGGTCACCTACAAATGAGTATGTTAATATATAGCTACTAAGCACCTACCTAATGGACCTAGGGCTATGCTAAGAACTTTGGAAAATATAAGTATGAAACTCGTTTTTTGCAATTAAGTAAAGTAATTAACAACAAAAGTGAATCAAATAGTTGCTTTCACTGCAGAATTCTTTCCTCATTAATTTTGCATTATTTTTAAACTACCTTTTTTAATGTTTTTCATCAACTATGAGAATAAAGCAACATAAATTTTCTACTACAATTCTCAGTAAGGAGTTTATAACTGATTATTGCTATGCAGAAAATTCCAGGCACACATTTACATATTGTCCAATCAGATCTCTTCAAAATTCTATTTTATAGATGAAATAAAAAAGACATGGAGACAAGAAGTAACTTGCCCAAGTCCCTCTCAGATGCCAAAGCTGGTATTTCTACCACAGACTTCCTTGAACTATTCAATATTAAAATATTAATCCCTAGAAACAAAATAAACAACAAACAGATAAGCCCCATGTATAATGCATATAAATTGCTTATTTAGTAGAAGTTTATTCCACAAATATTTTGAAAGTGCTGATTATTTTCCAGGTTACCTCACAAAAGGGTAAAATTAGCATCACAACAACTTATTTTGCTTGCTCCACCCATTCCCTCACTTAGTCCAGCTTACTGCATCCCTGAATCTTACCTGTATTTGAAAGCTAGCCCTCCCAGCTGTCAAGGACCCTCAGCTATCTTTTCCTTTGCTGTTTGATCTTCTAGGGTGACCAAGAGCCCTGCTCAGGCCACTGCTGTCTTTGATCTATTTAGGTGTTACAAGTTATGTTAAGGGGGTTAAGTTTAGTTCACCCTGATTTGTACCATTATACTGGTACAAAACCATATGCCTTGTGCTCTGGACGCCCTAGAGAGTTGTAAATCTCCCTTATAATCATAGACCCATAGTCCTGGCCATAGGATCTTTTATTAGCCTAGCCTCTGAAGTAGCCTAGCCTCTGGACTCTAGTCACTCAAATCTGGAAGAGTTGTTGCCCAGGAGTTTCCTCAGGCCTTTCCACGGAAGACAGAGTTGAATAAGTCCCAGAAACCTCCAAATATATTAAATCCCAAGGATGAAGAATGCATATGTTCTCAGATAACTCCAGTGTGATGCGGGGGTTCTAGAAATACAAAAAAAGTAGGAGTCCCATCCCACCAGCAAGAAGCTCACTGTTTTCACCTGCTAAGCCAGGTTTCCAGATTTCTCTTGGCTTTATCTACTCATTAAACTCTTCCTCTATAGAGCTCAGTGTCTGAAGCACTGATTCTGAGTAGTGTGACTGAGAAGTCACTCTCTTCCCACCCAAACAGTATTTTTTGAGCATTAATTCACCTTTGCTATGTAGCATATACTATGGTCCATTCTTTACATATATCGTATAAACTTCAAAACAGAATAATTATGTAAATATGAAAATGGAGACTCAGGAAGGTTAAATACTTTCTAATATAAAGTCTTAGGTAATAGAGCTGGAAGTCAACACAAGCCTTACCACAAACCCATTTCCTGTCTATTAATTTACATTGCTTTCCTTTAGTATCTTAGTTTAACACTCTTTCTAAAATGTGAAACAGATAAGGACAAGTTGAGTAAGATGGTTACAAATGCATAATTAGCATGAGTAAAGTGTATTTATCATTTTTATGTTAAGTCATTTCTGTGAATGTTCCATTATAAGAACATTTTAGTTGATAAAAATTCCAAGATGCACATTTGCTAGTTGAAGCAAGAAAATGTCAATAATTCCACTTTATTTTATTAATTTAGATATGGCTCAGGCAAGTACAGCTGGTACTGCTATTCTTAGAGCTGGTAAGAATAAAGGGGGAAAATATTTCTGTTACCAGATAGACTCAATCAGATTCAGATGATTCCACTGCTCCAAATTTCTAGTCACCCCCCCATCTCATTCTGCCTTAACAAATCATCCACTGCAAACCCTGGGAGAGATGAATGTGAGAGTGGTATTAATCAAAATAAGACAAGGAACCAGCAGTCTATCATAAGTGGCAGTTTGATTAATGAAAGTGAGAAAGCAGCTACTATAGTTTGGGAGATCCTTGGAAAGGAAAGACCCAGGGAAAGGCAAAAACAACCAGGAAGCTTTAGTTCCTGCCAGGGAAAAAATAATTAAAAGCTTTCTATTCATTTAGATCATTTGACCAGAGGATGTCAAGGAATTTCACATTTTTTATTCTCATTTATTTAATGGAAAAATCAGCACAAACATTAATACAATTTTCCTCTGAGCAGAAGAAACAGGAGCAGAGAAGCAAGCAGTCAGCTTCTCATAGCTTTCCTAGTAATATACCGCCGTGAAAGAGCATCCAAATTTTTTTACAGTCATTTTGATTAATCTTAGAGTGGATATTTTTGTATTTGCCTAATTTATAGCAATCAGTTCTTCTCTGAAATTTCTCCCTTTGTTCACAGAAACAACTTACGGTTGCCATATTTATTCAAGATGTCTTTCTCCATCCTCACCATGGATAATGTTTGGATAGTGAGTGGACACCTAACCCAAATGGGACCAGTCAGATTCCCTCTCTAATGACCTGAATTGGGAGTTAGAGAACTACTGAACAATAGGAAAAAGAAAATCTGATAGAGAAATGAATGAAGTGGTTGTTTAGAAAACTAAATAGGCATTTTCCTTGGTTCCTGAAAACTTCAGTTCCTGGTTCCAGCATACTGTGAGGTCTGGCCACTCACCTGCCTTTCAATTGAGTAAAGCATTCTTAAATTCTGTTATTGTCTACTTGCAACTGAAAATATCATAATAAGTACTTCATTGATGAGCTTGTCAGTTTAACATTTTTCTTTAAATGCTTTCCTTGTGATCTCTTTTGGTTCTCCTACCTCTCCCTATTCTCTCCCTCTGTCTCCATTCATTATTCCCTCTTTTTTGCCTCCTTTAAGATAACCGGTATTTCCTAACCCTCTGTGCTCAACTCACTGCTCTGTCCTCCTGCACTTTTTAGAGAATATTTATTATGCTGTGGTTTCAGTTAATACCAACAAGTACCTGAATCCCAAATTTCTATCTCTAGTTGATTTTTCTAGTGTAAGATTGACAAGCCATTCTGGATAGCCTTACAGGTTTCTTAAATTTAAAAAATCTAAAATCACTCATTATTCTCTTCCTCATCTCAAAAATCTGCTTCTCCCCCTGTGTTTTCTATTAGAAAGTGAGAGCAGTCAAATGCCACAGAGTTAATTTCATTTCATTTACTTCTTCTCCTCTCTTTTATGCCTTGTCACAGTTGAGTCTTCACATCACTTAACTGAACAATTTACTATAGTGTCCAAAAATTTTCTTTTCTATGATCTCCTATGATCAGCTCCAGCCATGATAACCAGTTCATCCTCTACAATCTGCCAGAGTTATTCTAAAACACAAGCCAGTCAGTGTCATTTATATATTCAAAAAAAGGTGAGTGAATCCATATTTCCTTTGAAATAAAAGCCAATCTCCTGCTATAATACACAGGTCCCTTCAGAATTTGACTTTAAACTAATTTCATGCCCCATACTGCCTTTTTCAATAATCACACAAATCTGCTATGTCTCATTTTAATGCATTCTTTAATTCATTAAAATCCTCCCATTTATTCATTATTTGTTGAGCACATCATAGTTACTTTGCAATGTGCCAAGATTATGCCATTATTTGGACACACTATATACTCTGAAAAATTCTCTATAAAGGGAGAGAGATAGGTTAATTTCAATTTAGTAATCCTTTATACCTGAGTTATAATGTACTCTTGCATTATATGTACTTCCTTGATATTGCAACTCAGGAAATGTTTACTCATCAAAGCCTTAATTCAACTGTACCTCCTCTCAGCCTTCTCCAAGCTAGAATTATTCATTCACTACCTCTTTAGTACCTGCTTTCCATGGCACTTTACTATAGTCTACATTCAAGTTAGACTAGCATATATCTATTTCTTATGAATTTATTGAGGATAGTTGGTGGAATAACTTTTTGTTGAATTTAATAATCCTTCATGATAAAAATTTCATTTTTGCTTATATCAGGTTTATTGAGAATTTTATTTTGGAGTAAAAAAAAGTTGTACTTTCCCTGTATTCTAATTGGGGATCTTAAGAGCAGAATTTGTCTCAGAATTTTCTATGAGCTTCAAATAGATTAATATAAAGATGTTAGAGGTACAAAAAATAATTAGTCTTTTCTATGTGCCCTGAGTCTGGAAGTAGAATTTTCTTACTATTTCAATCTAACTAAAAAATTGCCAATTTCCCTTTCCCAGATTCTCCAGCTTGAGAATATAGAAAATGTGGGATTTTTAAAATATAGCTGTTTATTGATATATAATTCACACACCATACAATGTTACTGTGTACTCATTTAAAATGTACAATTTAATTTTAGTGTGTTAAAAAAAGTTGTGCAACAACCAATATTAAAATTTTTTAGCACTCCCAAAAGAGACTCTTACCCATTACCAGTTACTTCCCTTCCCTCAACTTTCTTAACAATAGGCAACCATCGATCTAATTTATATTTCTATAAGTTTGACTTTTCTGGAAATTTCGTATCAATGGCATCATATAATATATGTCCTTTGCTTAGATTATTGCTTTTAACTGTTCAACTAGTTCTGGCACATTGTTAGTACTTTATTCCTTTTTTGCTGCCTAGTAATAGTCCATCTTATGGCTACACCACAATTCATTTATCAGTTGATCGATATTTGAATTGTTCTATATATTAGTTCTTAGATGATTAAATAAACACTTGTAAGCATATTTTAGCATGGATACATGTTTCTATGTGCCCTGAGTCTGGAAGTAGAATTGTTGATTCATAGATCACTTTATATTTAACCTTTTAAGAAACACCATACTTTGACCAAAGTTAACATACCATTTTACATTTTCATCAGCAGTGTATAAGGGTTCTAGTTTTTCAATATTCTCAACAATGGTTATTATTATCTTTGTTTTGGATTATAGAATTTCTGGTTTGAAGTGGTATCTTCATGTAATTTGCATTTCTTTGATGAGTAATCATGTTGAAAATTTTTCCTGTGCATATTGGTTATTTCTTCTTTGGACAAATTTCTATTCCAATTTTTTACAGATTGCTATGTTGTCCTGAGCGGGGCTTGAATTGTGATTCCTCGCCCCAACCACTTCATAGGCTGAAGTTTACAGGCACAAGCCACCATGCCTGGCTCTTTTCTCTTGTTCTATGTGTTACCATTTCAATTTCATTCTTTTCTTGCCTTGGTGAGTTAGAAAATAAGTTTATTATAGGTATAGGTGAAAGCACACTTGAGTGAGTATGGGGAGATTCAAGAAATGTTTCCTAATCCAGTCATAAAGGTTAAAACCTACGTTTCTCCCTGAGAGTTTTATAATTTTAGATTTTACTATGATTTGATTCTATTTCAGCTAGCTTTAAAATAAAATTTAATTTTATGTGAAAAATCCAGTTTTCTCAGCACCATTTCTTAAAAAAAATATTATTTCCCATTGAATTCTCTTGAAACTTGTGTCAAAAATAAATTGAGTTTATTTCTGTACTAGCACATCTATTCCACTAATTTACTGTATATCCTTATACCAGTACCACACTGACACTAATTTGTAACTTTGTAGTAAAATTTGAAATTGGAACATGTGGCAGGCTTTTATTTTTGGTTTTTTCTTTGACATGCAGCATTTTAATCCTCTCAGGCCAAAACTATCCACAGCCTGTTCCACCCACAGATTGGTTCTTATGGAGAATTTTTTTTTTAAGTAAATCCTTGGGCCTCATCTCCAGAACTTCTGATTCAATTGCTGCATGGGTTTGACTTTTTCCCAAGTTTTCTAAGAGCATCTATTGCAGGATACCATAGAGTAATGGTTAAGAATATGAGTTTTGGAGCCTGCCTCACTGGGACTGAAGCCTGTGTTTATTTCCTGGGTGATACCTTTTTCTCCTGCTTTTAAATAGAAGTGAAATAATGCACTTGACATATGAATTGAATTTATTAATTCATATGGATGAGTATCTGGGACTTTGTAAGTGTTAAGTAATTGCTTTTACTAATAGTTGGTTAGAGTAGCAGACAGTGGGGAAATGCAGAAAAAGAAAAGCAAATATTTTTCAATTTGATGATATAAAATCCTCGGCAACTTGGCAGAATCTATGAAGACCATTTAAATAACAAGGAAACATTAGCAATTGTTCACCAAGTGACTTTTTGTTTTAATATTTATATAAATGTATGTAGCACAAAATTTACTATTTTAACCATTTCTAAGTGTAACATTCAGTGGCATGAATTATATTTATAATATTGTGCTACCATTACTTTTATTTTCAAAACATTTTCAGTACCCCAAACAGAAACTCTGTTACAATTATTCAATAACTATCTTTTCCTCTCTCCTTGGAATTTTCCTTCTCCTAGAAATTTCCAACCTATGCTTTGTCTCTATGAGTTTGCTTACTTTAGATATTTTATATAAGTGAAACCATGCAATACTAGTATGTTTTTGCATCTGGCTAATTGTACTTAGAATAATGTACTTAAGTTTCATCTAAATTGTAGCGCATATTAGAACTTCATTCCTTTTTATGACTGAATAGTATTCCATTGATTATATATATATATATATATATATATATATATATATATATATATATATATATATATTTCATTTTGTCTATCCATTCATCCCCTGATGGTCACACATCATTTTTACATTTTTCCTACTATGAATAATATTGCAATGAATATTAAAGTACATGTATCTGTATGAACTCATCTTTAGTTCTTTGGTGTATATATGTAAGGTGAAGAATTTGAGTAACTGATCTTTAATAGAAATACAATATTGCTTTGCAGTATAAGAAACCCTTTGCTGTCTCTTTCATGCCCTGTCCTTATGACATGAAGCTAATCTTGTCAGTCCTTCCTTGACCTGTATGTCTGTTCCTTATTGTAATTGCTGTCTGAGCCGTAGATATGTATGCCTCTCTGGAGGAGGACAAGCTGGAAAGGGGGGAGTTCAAGCTATTACCAGATGACAGAAATCAGTGACAGAACTCAAGAGAACCAAAGAGTCTGCCCTATAACCCTTCTTTGCCCCCTTCTCTCTGATAGCTCTTGCTTGTGACAGGATGTCTGCTCAGTCAGAGAGTGCAGATTATATAAGGACTCAGAAAGGGGTGAAGAAAGACTGCATATCTCTTGTCACTGCCAGCTGCAAAGGCTATCATTACTGCCTGCAGGAGCCTCAGAGGGCAGAGTGAAGGGGGAATGGTTTGGAATTGGCAGAGCAAAGCAGCTATTATTTGGTGAGGACATCCACAAGTAGGAAAGAAGTCATTGGCACAGCTGTCCCTCACATCTACCTCAACCAAAGCTGCTAGTTTCATTCTAATCCCAAGCTAGACTCTGTGCCTCCCGGTATTCCTCTGATCTCCATGGCACATTGTGGTCTTTTCATTAGTTTGGTAAAATGAATGAAGACCAAGCAGTGGTAGTGCTATTTGTTATATCTTGGTAAAGAGAAATATACATTTAACTAGTTTCTGTGCATAAAAAGCACAATTCCTACAGTTGTCTTTGCATGGAAATATATATATATATATATGTATATATATATATATATATATATTCTAGCACCTTAATTTATTTCACTCATATATATATATTTCACTCATATATTTCACTCATATATATATATATATATTTCACTCATATATATATATATATGAGTGAAATAAATTAAGGTCCTAGAATAAGAGAAAAATGAGCTCATCATTAATAAGAACATAACAACATGCTTCCCCAATCTATACTGGTTATAAAAGCTTGTTATAAGAGGAATTATTTGGAAGGCTTGGAATGATGCGGTAGGTCTGTGGGGAGCTTGAACCGCATTATTTAGAGTTGATAAAGAATAAAAGAGGATGCCTTGAGTGACAAACTTGAGACCTTCTGGGATCATTCCTGCCTGTTGTCTCTCTATCAGCTTATGGGACAATGTCAGTTACCAGTGTCTTATTTGCCTGTCCCACTTGACAAGACAGGTAGGAACCCATTAGTAAAGATAAAGAGCTGATTTTCTTTTCTGCTGGTAGAAGGCATGGTTGCCGATGGCTCACTTACTTGAACACTTGTCCTGCCCCTTTCTTCAGTGAGAGTCAGGCCCAGCTAGAAAGGTAGGTCAACAGAGACAAAGAGAAAAAATTCAGACTGAGGAAATAAAATATTTTTTTTAATATTTTAAGAAATCATGATTTCCTAGATTGCAGAATTTTATTGTCATGTTTATTGAATATTGCTAAAGACATTTGGCATACAATTAAATGATGATGACATACAATTAAATGATGCAGAGACCTCTCTTTGTGTCTTCCCCCTATATTGCTAGATGTTATCTTGACCAGTAAATCTACTTTTAGAAACGATTACCAGGTTTACAAAGACTCTTGTCTCTTCCAGCACAAGGAGCATATAGTTCTGAGCTGACTTTGTTTCTCCAACCTGAAAAAATTCATCATCATCTCAGGCCGGGCACGGTGGCTCGTGCCTGTATGCTTCAGCCTATAAAGCGGCCGGGGCTAGGGATTGCGGTTCTAGTTCCTCCTGGGGCCGGTAGCGAGACCTAGTTCCCAAAAAAATAGCTGGGCTTGGTGGTGTGCGCCTGTAATCCCAGCTACCTGGGAAGCTGAGGCTGGGGATTGCTTGAGTCTGTGGTACCCCGGGCAACGGGAGCCTGCGGTTCCACGGGCAAAAATAGCAAAACCTAGTCTAAAAAAAAAAAAAAAAAAATCTCGGCAGCTAATTTACTCTTGATCAGTCACCGTGATCCCTGATCACCCAGGGAGTGAGCAGCTTCCCTGCCTGGCCTCAAAACACCTGTTTTAGACTTCAAGGAACTAAATGTGAAAAATTTAGACATTAACTTTGTCCTTCAGATTCTGAGTTTTGAATAGTATCTTATCACCTGTAATATTTTTTTCTTCCTTGGTACAATGAGGCATTTTACCTCACATTATTTTAAGATTATATTTACATTTCAGAGGTGCAGTGCAGTCAAACAAAAAGGTTTGGACTCACCTTTTGGTCCCTAATTCAGGTTTCTGTCCATATTAACTATGTTAATCACCCTGTTCCCCAGTTTCCTCACATGTAAAAGGAGATAATTGTTCATAAGAGTTGTTTTTGAACATTAAATGGCATAATGGATATAGAGCACAGATTAGGGCTCAAGTCCCCCTCTTCCTTCTATCTCAGAGAAAGTTCTACTTCCTCATATAGTATAGGTGACAAGGTCCTGTGGGCTTCTCTGACTAGAATCATCTTATATCTCACAGAGTCTACATCATGTTCACATAGCTTTTCTGATGTCAAAAGTTTATTTTGTTTGTTTTGGTTTTTTGGTTTGTTGGGTTTTTTTTTTTGAGACTAGGTCTTGCTATTTTTGTCTGTGGAATCGCTCGCAGGCTTTCGTTTCCCAGGGTACCACAGACTCAAGCAATCCCCAGCCTCAGCTTTCCAGGTAGCTGGGATTACAGGCATGCGCCACCACGCCCAGCTATTTTTTTGGAACTAGGTCTCGCTACGGGCCCCAGGCGGGACTCGAACCGTGATCCCTAGCTCCAGCCGCTTCATAGGCTGAAGCTTACAGGCACGAGCCACCGTGCCCGGCCTTGATGTCAAAAGTTTATATTCTTGTTGGGAAGCCACTGATTTCTTGAAATCAATTTAATAACATGGGGAAATGAAAATAATATTTTGCTGAAAAAAATAGAAAAATGCAGTGTGGCTACAGTTCTCTGAAAAGAACATACGTCTATACATTCGCACACATGATATTGATCAGTGTCATAATGTTCCTTTACTTAATAATTACATGGTAGCTATTCAGCAAGATGCATCTTCTCCCACTAAATTGTGGCATTTGTAAGATGAGAAAAGAGACAGAACTTACTACATGCAGAAACTTACTACATTCAGTGGGAGAGAGGGTTTAGCTAGCAGCTAAGTAGAGAACACAAATTTTAAAGCAGAGCTCTCCTGCCAGCGTGTGACTGTTCAGGTGTTTCACTTCACCGACCTTCTCCCTTTGCAAAGCATCAGAGGCAGCTCGCCTCCCAAGATTACCCACCTGTGACTATGCAGGGATCTCTTCTAACCAACCTGTCCTTTCAGGGGCAGTTCTTTCTGCCTGTTTGTGTCTGTGTAAACATCCTTTACTTCCCATTGATTATAAACTTGCCCTTTTGAATATTAAAAAAAAAATAAAACAAAATGATATATGCTCTTTGAGGCAGTTTCTATCCCTTCGCCTTACCTGCTTAAAATTATTAGTGAAAAAGCAGTTTCTCATTGATGTATAGAATCCTACAACATGAGTGTGGAGGAAGCCACTCAGGCCACTGACTGACCCCAACTTTGTAGGGATGATAATCACACACACACACATACACACACACACACACAACACACACACTCTCACACTCACATCAACGTATGTATTGAAAAAAATTTAAAAATAAAAGTTTTGAACAGTGATCACTTTTGGGTAGTGATATCTGTTATTTATTGTCCTTTACAGATGCCTGTTGGATTTAGATTATTTAACAAACAGAAATAACTAACCTATCTTCTGAGACCTGAAAAAAAACTTCCCTGGGTCAAGATTCCAATCTCCTCACTCCTTAAATGGTTTGCCTTGATGGTGACTTCTCAATAGAACAGTGTTGTCAATTTTTGAGTTTATAATTTTTCAGCAGATATTTCATATTTTTATAATTTGTTATCAGATCTTCTTGATCACACAACATGCTCTAATTAAGACAAAGTCATTTTTCAGAGATGTTCACTCAAGGCAACACATGATTAGTAGCAGAACAAACCTAGACATTTTGACTGTTACTTCTCCTTTCTTTGTTGCTTTCAATGTACATGAGCTTTAAGAAACAGCCTTGTGTGTTCATGTTTGTGTGTGTGTATATGTGTACCAAGAAAGTAGTGAGAGAAATTACATATACGTAATATGTATGTTGCTACATTCTTGAGTGCATGTATCTATGTATAATATACAATTTTTTCTTTTTTTGAGAATGCAACAATCTGTAATTACATATGCCAGAAATATCTCAAAACATCTGTAACTCTGTTGGTGAAGACTGAAGCCAAAGCTATGACAAAAAAACAGTTTTTAAAACTTAACTTTTCAAATAAAGGTCTGTGATAGCATGTAAAACTATCAGGGTCCAGGCATTGAAAAAGCAGATTTGCTCTAGAGGAATTAAATAGCTTGGAATCTGGTTACTTCACCAGGCTAGCCCCTGATGACCCTGGTGGAGTCTGATTTAGTCTCATTTTCAGCCATGAGTTCAGCCCTTTTAGATGAATAGGCCCTGACAATCAGTCACACAAGAATTCACCTATCCAAAGGGAGAATGATCGGGTTGGAATAAGCTTGTCCAGTCCTCTTTTACTCATACACCAACAGCTTGATCGAGTTTTTATCTCTCCTTTCTTTGTTTCACCCATTCCACATTTCACTTCAGTTTATATTGTGATAATTTTCATTGGACAAACTTCCAATAAGAAGTTTAATGCCCTAGAATGAAGACTAAGAAGGATAATGTCTCTACCCTTCTAAAACAGGGACTATCTGATATTAATGATTAAAGATCAATGAAAGACAGGTTTGAGTCTAACACTGAAATATCCGTAGCTAAAGATCTTTAGACAGGGCTTTTCAAAACTATTTTGTAGTGCTCATAGTCTCCTTCAATGCTTGATAGAGATCTGTGAGTAGTTTTGCAAAGAGACTTAGACTTTTGGCACTTTTGTGAAATTACAAATCTTTAATAAATGCAACATTCTCACAAGGGCATCTGTTCTGTTTTAACTTTTATTCTTCTTTTAAAATCCAAAAATATCCTAGTTTCTTCTATTTGGTTCAGGACACGTGTAGTAGAAGGAATATAGACATAACCCAGATCAGTCTTTCTTCTCAAGCCTGATACTATTAGTTTGGGGCCTCAATTTCCTTGTCTGTAAAATGGTATATATATATATATATATATAGATAGATAGATAGATAGATAGATAGATAGATAGATAGATATAGATATAGATATATATAGATATATATATATATATAGATATATATATAGATAGATATAGATATAGATATAGATATAGATATAGATATATATGGGAGAGCATATGATAAGGACTAAACAAGATTATTGCTGAGAACAGTACCTATCATGTGCTATTATTTTTACTCTCAGACTAAGTATTTCAAAGAGACTACTGTACTTTGCTACTGGAGGCGGGAAATTAATACCAAATTTGAAATGACTCACAAAAGGAGTGACTTGTAAAGAAAAGAGGAAAAGTATTGAAACATCCACCCTTCATCTTATTTTAGTACTCCATTAACATTTGATTATTGTCTTTATGTTTCCCAACCATTTTTACAGAATTTTTTAATAAACTTATAGAGCATAAGATTCAAACTAATATATTCTTGCTTCATTACAATTTGCCATATGTAGCATGTTCTCTATATTTAGCTAGTGAATATAAAAACTTTTCCATGCTTCCTAAGTGCCAGGATTTTTAAAAATGTGAATCTAATCAAAACTGTTTGGTTGTAGAAGAAGTAACATGTTGAGGAGAGTTTAAGTGTTTGCCAAAATAGATCACAGGCCAGAATCTGAATTTTCTCATTTCTTAACAAGTTCATGGGAAAGTTACATAAGATTCATAACCTCAATTTTAGTAAGATGTCCAAGAGGCACATGTAATTGTGCTGTTAATTTGAAATGGATTCATAGGTAAATAGAACTGAAGCTGCTTTTCTTCCCCAACAATTAACAGTCAGACCCTCTTCCTTCATACAAGGATACAAGCAAAAGAACAGCCTGAAGACATAGATCCAATGTTCCTTTCTTAAGTCCAGGCCAGGTATTTTTTATTAAATTCTGAATTAAAAAAAAATATTTTAGAGAAAAAGGAAAATGGAATGGGGGAGAGAAAGGAGTTTATTATTGTTATCTGACTGATATCCTCACAATCTTTTCCAAAGAATATTTCATGGTTAGTCACTCTATATGGCACTGCATTTATTTTCTCATATAGTAAAAGGTTAGAATGATCCTACATATTTTAAAGATGATGTCCAAATTGTAACTTGCTTGAAAATATATTTTCCCTTTAAAAAATGTAACTGTAATTTTGATGTCTGACTTAGGAAAGGGTTTTTAAATTTCTTTTTGTTGGTTAGTTGCTAAAAAATGAGCTTATTTTTCTAAAGAATTGTCTTGATAAGGTAGTTATAGAAATGTTTTAGGTATTCAAAGGAGACTTAAGAAAAACACATTCTAAAAATAGATCCATGCACTCTAGAAGATTTATTAACACTACAAACGTACACACACACACACATGCATATGGTGCACAAAGTTGCTAAACCAGCAATTTAATGTCATCAATAAACATCACTGGAATGACTCGCCTGAAGCTTGTTCTCAACCACCCTTTTCTTGCTCTCCCTGATGCCCAGCTGTAGCTCAGTATTCCGCAGACTGACTCCATGCTGCTCAGAGCTCTCCCTGTGGCACAGAATTATGCTGTGTTCCCTGCTATCTCATTTCTAAGTAAACACTGCAATCTAGTTTCTTGGTTTCTGTCTTGTTTCTGAGTTCATTTCTATTTCATGACACTATTTCAGCATCTGGATCCCTATTTGCTCCCCATGCCATAGTGCTTAGGACTATAATCTATACTGTGTAGTAGTTCTGTCAGATTGGAGGCTCACTTTCATTCTGTCAAACTCACCTAAGAACTCAGTTTTCAATACATACTGGTATTTTCTTTCAAAATAAAACAATTGTTTAGTTTACAGAGTTACATTATTACCTTTTTCTGGACTTACTGCTGATAATTCTGCCCTACAATCTCTTGGACATTAATTGTGTACCAATCACCAAAATTGGTACTTAACTTACAAGTAGTATTTTGGTTGACAGGGTTCTGAAGTCAGGGTTCAAATTATAGCTTTATCATTTATTAGCTATATGATAGAAAGTAAGACACTTAATGCCTAAAAGTCTCAATTTCCTTATCTATAAACTGAGGATAATGTTATCTGTCTCTTGGGAATTCAGTAAGAATCAAGTGAAGTAATAAACATAAATCTCCTCAATACACTTGTCATTCAACAGGTGTTAGTAATAATTATTATATTATTAAATCCATAAAAGTTTATAAAAACATTTTATCACAGTCATTGTCATACCCATTTCACAGATGTAGAAAATATCTGCCTAGCCTCCATTCTCCTTAAAATAGATAATAGATACTCTAATTTCTGTTTTTTTTAAGAGTTCTCCCTTCCCCATTCTTCATCCTTCTAAATTCCCCATTCATCCATCCTTCATCCTTCATCCCTCCCCCTCTCCAGATGCAATGAAGGTCTAGGACCCATATCTCAGGTCAGTCAGCACATTCTATTTTCCTGGCCCAGGGAATGGTAATTAATTCAAACTTACTCTTTTGACCTATGTCAACTCAATTAGATATTGGCCCAGGTTTTGTGGGAATGGGGTGGGACTTTGCAAATAGTGTTTTCTCTTGAAATGCCTCAAAATGTCTTTGAATCTAGTTAGAAGCATTTTGTCAGGACACAGGAAGACAGAATAAAAGTACAACTAATGGAAAGTAAAGCACAACTTGGCAGTTGAGAATATAATATCCCCAATCAAATTATTCAAGCTCTGATCCTGGTCTACAAGTTTATGCCACCTTGAACTTCTAAGTTAAATGAGTCATTAAATTCCTACTATTACTTAACCAATTTGAGTTGTTTATGTCACTTGAAGTCCAAAAATTCTTGACAAATACAAGGAATAATCATTGTCTTTAGGACCATTTTCTAACTTAGGCACTTATTTCCCACAATTAGGTCACTATCATGTCAGATAGGGAAACATAAACTTGTCTTAAGATTAGGAATCAGAACAAAGAAATACAGCTAATTGTGATATGTTTTATCTGAACCAAGGTGAAGTTTTGTAATCTATAATATTGCCCAAAAGGACATCTGAATTTGTATCTGCTAGATTCAAAGCATTTCATCTCTGGTCAATATTAGATAACCTTCAGATTTTCTTTATACGTTTCCTTTCAACTATCCCTTTTTGTTCACAGAATCTAATATGTTTTATTGACTCTGCTTTCTCCAAACATTCAATTAGATTCCATTTCCTAAATTGTGGTCTCTTTCTCTTTTTACCTTCACATATGTATGTCCTGATCACCTTGGTTGATGTTAGAGCTGTTTGCACATTTTCTAGACACACATTTTCAGGAAATTTCTTAGTTTGTACTCACAAGTGGTCAATTTCACCCACTGATGGTGATTTATAGTAGCTTAGCTCACAGAGGGCAACAAAGAGAAGGGCACTGTCACTGAAAACACTGCCTACAAGGGGAAAACTAAAAACAACCTGAAAGATTGCATTTGTGTGGTTAACTTTCTAGGTACCTAAGCCCTCATTTTTTTTTAATAAGGTAAAATTACTAATAGGGAAAAGTATAGGTCCAACACATATAGTTCTATGTATTTTGATAAATGTTTACACCCATGTGGTCAACCGCAAATCCTGATCAAGAACATTTCCATAACCTCAGGAAATTTGTAAGACCTGATTTTAATATCCAAAGTTTCAGAGTCCAGGCTATAGTATCTGTACTTTCAGCTCTATTGATTGAAAATAGTGTCAACAGGTAGTTATTACTAGTTCAGTAATTTTTTACACAACTACTTTTTCAGCAACCACAATTGTATTACAATAAGAGACTCTAGAGAGATATGTCTGCTTTCTGTTAGCATCACAAAGAGTAAGTAGACTATGAGTTGGAAATTGGCCCTCAGCAAAATAATTCTTCTTGATCCTGGAATTCCAGTCTCCAAAACAATGAGAAATGAACTTCTTGTGTTTTAGCTACCCAGTCTATCTTTTATGATAGAAGATAAACTAAGACATTTGGTAAGCAGATAAAGTTTAGTGTCCATAAGGATTTCCAAATGCTTTTAGAAATTACCCTCCAACCACCTCTCCAGAGATCTGCACTATCACATATTAACAATTTCTATCAAAAAAATATGTATGGTCATGAGCATTTGGTTGAAAGTTGAAAGGTACATGGCATAGTACAAAAGGATTCCTAATATCATGACCATTAGTATTTCACAATGGGATAAGAGTCATGAATGTGAGTGCTAAGATTTATCTTTCTCCCTCAATTATGTAAACATGAATCAGAAATTAATTTTTAGACAAATTTCAGTTCTTTTTTCTATTTAAGTTAATAACTTTACCTTACTGAGTTTTTATGAATATCAAATGAGAAAATGATGTGAAAATCTTGAGAACTCTAACTTTCATTATTTTATTGCCATTCATTAATAAATACAGTATTTTAAGGGAAATGTTTTATTGACATATCTCCTATATGGCCGTATATGGCTTGTCACATCTGTGGGTAGCATCCCTTAATGCAGTACTGTTCAAGAAATGTTAATGGAGTTTAATCCAAATCAATACACACATGCATAATCACACACATATCACACACAGCTTGATAACAGACATTTAGAATCTCAAGCAAATAATCTATATAAAGCTACCATCACCACCACCACTACTACTACTAAGCTATTTGAGAGAACATGTCTTACTAATACATGTTTACTGTATCACTAAATACATAAAACCTAACTTCTAAAGAATAGTTATAATATATGGTCTCATGCCCCTACTTAATAAAATATATGTGTACATAATTGCTTTGGGGGGCATTTTCCTGTTAGCTTAATATAGTAATTGCCCAAAGGACTGAAATCCTTGCATTTACTGCATCTCTATAACTCACTTGCAGAATAGTGTTTGTCCAAGTTTGGTTGGGCACCTAACAGCCTTAACAAGCCATCCCAACTTCATAAGTTCTATCACTATTTTCTACCTGTGAATGAACCCTTTAGAATCACAGCTGTGCTCTATCTATGATGTCCAAGGCTTTAGTAAACACCTAAAACACCTTGAAGTCCACAGGGGAAAAATTAAACGGAATGATTTCAGAGTACCCAGAGCTGAATAGCGGTTGAAGCAACATGCTCTGTTAAGTTATAAAATATACTTTCAGTTTTACCCTAGGGAGTAAGAAATTTGATTTTCTCTGTCTTCAAATCCACAAAGATACAAGGGAGGTGGGGCAGAAAAAGAAGCCAACTTTATATTTCCCATATTTGATTCATCTCTGGCCCTAAGGCTTGAAAAAAAAGGAGCTAGAGTTGGTTGTTAAAAACTGAGATGAAAATGAGCATGCTGCCAAATTGGTCTTTCTGTTATTTGACACTCCATAATACCTGATAAAGGTCACTGAAATGTTTTGATAGCCCCTAGGTGAAGCAGAAGTGTCCACTTTACATTAACTCTTGGAAATCAAACAATATTGCCAGCAATTTGGAAGAAATTATCTTGAGCAAATTCTACTACCAGAAGTATAATCAATAGCTTCAATCTCAGTGTCACTCATACTCATTCTATTTGGAACTGCTTAAGAGAATTAATAATAGAGCTTATGAGATCCATTTGTAGAGTATATGTTTACCCATGTGGTCAATATTTTCGAAGATTACATCTGTTAAAACCACAACTCATACTATTAATTGAACCTTGGATAAGAGATTGTTCCACTCATAGACTCTATAGGCAAATTCAGCCCTATAAAAGCAGTTTTTAATCTGTTGAGCATCCATATTCAGAAAGTAAAAAATACATTATGCATGACTCATTTATTCACAGCAATTTTGCAGGGTAAGTATTATCTATATCATAAGCAGGGGAAACTGAGGCTTGGGAAGTCAAATTAAATTGCATATGGTGATAGAGTCAAGGATAGGTTTGGAGAAACCCCAAACCATACCTTTTTCAACCATGTACAATTATATATGGTTTTATATCACATACTTTTTCAAAGCCCATGCCAACTCCCACTTTATTTTGCAAAGCTTCGTTTAGCATTTCTTGATATTTCTTGGGAAAACTCTGGGTCTCAATGTCAAACAGATTTATTTGAGTACTGGTTCAGCATATATTGACCATTTGGTTTTGGACTATGCATTTAATCTCTCTAAACCTATTTTACTTATTATAAAGTAGAGATAACAAATACTATATCATAACACCTCTCAGAAAAGATAGAAGATGCTTAAGAGGTGCACATACACTATCTGGTACATTCTAGAGGCTAATATTATTTTCTCTGTGTGAGACACTTTAAGTGCTTTTCCATCATGATTTCATTTAATTATCAAAACTATGTTATGGGCTACAACACAATCCTCATTTTTCAAATAGAACAATGAGGTGTCACCAGTTGAATCAAGATTGGACCAATGTGTCATAGCCAATAAATCGTCTTACTCCAAAATCCAATGCTCCTCACCACCACAAAGAGATCTTTAGACTCTGGAGAAAAGCAGATCAATTTAATGGGCGATAGTCAGTATTCTTTACTGAAATAGAAAACTTAAAATCAAATATGCCTCACATAAGAAAGTTAAATATTCTGTGAAAATTATGTTTTAGTTGTGTATATCTAGGTACTGAGTCATGCTGTGTTTCTTATTGTAAGTCATAAAAAAATTCACATACATTACACTATACTGTAAATAATAGATTCTCAGTACGGATCATTCTCTCCCCTTTCCAAGTAATATGTCACACTGTTTTATTCTCAAAGGCATATTGCTGTTGTTGCTAGTTTCACCTATCAAAATGTGGTTTAATGATTAGTTGTTGATCCATTCTAATATCTAGTGACAGTAGCTTTAACTTTAATTATTTCATTCATTTACTTATTCATATAGTTATGAATATTATTAAGGTCTCACTATGTTCCACGTATTCTACTAAGCCTGGGGATTCAGTGGTGAACAAAAGACATGATTCCTGCCTCAAAATGCTTTTAACCCAGTAAGAAAAAAATGAAACATCAAACACATAATAACAGTTTACACAGTGAACTGCATATATAAGGAATTTTTATCTGATCTTATCACCCAGTAAGTGGAGTAAAGTAAGAAAGACACTGCTGTCAAATATACGTGACCAAAACTGAGTTGAATAAATTCAGGGGCAGCACAGGATATTTCATGGAGTCGAAAGAAACATTAAACATGAACTTGAACCGATATGCTTAGGGGAGGTAAAAGGACAGAATGTGTAAATGTCCAGCATTAAGAGAAAGAATAAACTCAATGTACTGAAAATCAATTATGGTTGAGAGTACAGGATATGAGGGAATATGAAAGAGGTGACATGGAGTAAGAACATGCATGTCTTAGGACTCCCACTATTGCCAGGCCACCTGAGTAAAGGTAAAAGGCCATGACAACTCTGCAAACTGCTGCAAAAGTGCCCACTGAGTGCAAAATCACCTTTGGACTAAACTACAGCATCCCCAACATCTAGTCTTTTCTGTTACCGCTCCATTGCTGTTAAAAGGCCTCAAATCAGCAACTAAGGAAAAGACCTCATTTTGTCTTCTGCCCCCTAAATCCTGAATCTTCTCCCCATGAATCCATAGAATTTGTGATGTAATGGTAGGACATGGGATCTCACCCTTCCTACCCCCTCTAACTGTTAGGAGCATGGCCCCTGGACCAAGACAGACCTCACACTGGCTCTAACTCTACGTTTCTTCCGTTATAAAATCAGGGAGCTAGTTATTTCTGTCTCATAAAACTGTTATAAAGACCAAATGAGATAATGCATACAATATAATTGGTACATAGTAATGCATACAATATAATTGGTACATTGGTACATTGGTAACACTCCAAGTGTTACTTTTAAAAACTTACCGGAGCTTCTGTATGTGCTTGAGAGAGGGGACATTTCATTTCCTTATAGAGATTAATTTCAGACTTTATTTTACTTCCATGTAAAGATAATTGAGGAGCAATTTTCTTTTTTCATTATATATTAAGCATCACAAGTAGATAAAAATCAGGGATGATTTTTAAGCCGTGCCAGTCACTTTCTTTTTATCAATGGTCATAATATTGTTATTATAATATTTCCTTTATGCACAAATAGCCCCACTTTCTTTATTTCTCTGGATATTGGAATGATGTATGAAGATTTCTCAAATACTAATGATATAAAAATACTTTCTTTCACAATGTAGCACAGATTTAGAAATGTCAATTTTAGATGCTATGATGCATATTCAGATTTTCCATGCAAAGAATTAAATAGTAGCATGAATAAGTTGAAGGGCCAGTGAGCTAAAATACCTCCTACATGTTCCATATACTGAAATATTAATAAAGTAGAAAATCAAAATGAGAGCAATTTCGGGACTCTCATGTAGTTATTACAGGTTCATTTCTGTGTGTCCAATTTTAGACAAAGAAAAGAGTAATGGAAAAGAACACAACAGGTGAAACAAAAATGACAAAAGGAACCCATAAAAAAAAAAAAGAACCTACACTGATTATAGTCTTCTTAAAGCCTAGCAGATTCTCCAACTGAACTAAAAGGTTTCTCTATCAGGAACTGGCAACCTTTTTATACTGCAGTGCATCACTCACTGTTTATTGTCAGTTGGAAAGATATACTCTGTTTGCATTTTAGAACTCTTTACTTTGAGATGACTTTTCATCCTGTTTGACAGCCAAGTTCCCCAGGAGAACTACAGGGTCTCTGCTTTCTCCTCCTATTTTTGGACCCACTCAGTATGAACGTGATTGTTTTATCCCTAGAAATCAGCAGGTGTGCTAGAGAAAAAGACCTGCTGTCAGATGAGAGCATCCATAATGGAATAAGGCTGTGGCACCCTGACCCTCTAAGGTAGGGCTTTCCTGGAAGAGTTGGACTGTGGAAAGAAACCGTGCAAAGAGGATAGTGAATTTTCTCCGGGTCTGAAGGACAACCCTGAATTAATCATGTTTCTTTAAGATGACAGTGACAATACCCTAATTCAAAAATGTAAGCAACAAAGGTAGCTTAATTGACTCACATAATTCAAAAACTGAAACTGTGAATACCTACTTTTGAGCAGGTATTTGAGCAGATATTCAAATGATGTTTTTGGACCCTTTTTCAGTTTTCTGGTGAGCTTTCACCTGTGTTCTTTATTCTTAGACAAGCTTTTCCTGTGGCGACAAAGATGACCACAAGCAGGACTAAACTAAGTTCTAACCAGCTTCAAAATCTCATCCCTATAAATTTACCTCCCTCTCAATAATTCTAGCAAAAGTTTTGAGAGCAGATCCAAGACCATCTTCCCATCAGTGTCATGAACCTCTCCCTGAAAGAAAACTGAGATTCTCTTATGAAAAGCAAGAGAAAGGAAGTTGAGGCAGGTAAAAAAAATGACAAAACCAACTTGAATTCTGTGTTCTTTGAGTGATCCTTTTGATCACCACCTAGAAGCAGAAATTTCACAATCAGAGATAGCCCATTATTCTTTTATGCACTGACTCATAATCTATGATTTTTCCCTTAGGAAAATTTCAAAGATATTACAATACACTAGAGCACCTTAATATTGTGCCATTTTGAAGCTTAGACAAAATAACAGACGAAATGAGAAGTTTCTCCTGTGAGTTTGCTGATACAGGATTAATACCCATGCTAAATCAAGCAGTCATTTTCCATAGCTCCAAGGTAAAGCAAGGATACATCAGCAAATTTCCTGACAAGAACTGATCTCTTTGTTTAGAGAGCTCCTAATCTTTTTTCTTGTGGAAATACCTTCATATTTTTGACCCCTTTCATGTGTCTTTCCATTTTGCTGACCACATAGGAACCACCATTATTTAGCTTAGTGATTTTCAGTTGCTTAATAAATGAAAACTCCTTTCAAGTCAGGCACGGTGGCTCATGACTGTAAGCTTCAGCCTATGAAGCAGCTGGAGCTAGGGATCATGGTTCGAGTCCCTCTGGGGGCAACACAGGGAGACCTAGTCCCAAAAAATAGTTGAGCACATGCTTGTAATCCCAGCTACCTGGGAAGCTGAGGCTGGGGATTGCTTGAGTCCATGGTACTCCAGGCAATGTGAGCCTGTGGTTCCATGGGCAAAAACAGCGAGACCTAGTCTCAGAAAAAAAAAGAGAGAGAGACAGATAGATTAGGGGGGATATGTATATATTTATGTCATATATGTCTTATATATTTAGTAAAAATTGTATTATTAAAATAATGTACATCATATTTGTTATAGCAGCACCTTTCAAAATGTGAAAACTTGTAAAAAAATGAATAGTACATGCATGTCTGAGATATTATTTTTACATAGGAATACATAAATGTTTTGTAATAATTCCAATAAACCTTTTCTATAATATGGTCAAGAAAATAGGGGTTTAGAATAACTCTGTTTGTAACTCTAGTGTTTGCTTTAACTCAAAAAGGCCTGGTATCCAAATGTGGCTTATTCAGCTTCCCTATCCCTTTTTTCCATTTGCTTTAAATAACATGCACATGCTTTAATTTCAATAGAAAGAGGATCAGCTGACAAACAGGCAAGGTAATTGACACCAAGACTCTGCCAACACTCTTTAACACCGATTTCAAACACTGAAAATTAAAGTGACTGACTCTAGACATACTCCAGGTTGAAGGCATCTACCAAGAGAGACAAATGGCAAGTATTAATTTAAGACTTGCCTTCTGAGGAATAATGACAAATCTCATCAAAAGTGGAGCAGTTCACTTTCAATAGGCTGTAAAACTAGCAAGGGTACATTTATACTAAAATAAATTTTTGCACAAACATTAGAGATTTAATGTAAAGAAAAATTTTGAGGTTTCATATAAAACAGTGCAACTGACAACTGCATTGGAATTCATTACACTCTCTGTTCCAGTTATCACTGTTCTGCTTCTGATCTTTCTCCTAGTCCTTTCTTCATCCTCAAAGACAGAACAGTAGAAACTGCTATTCAGAGGGAACTGACTTCAGATTATAAACTTGGGCCAAAGAATTTCTTAATCTTTTGGGAAAAAATAGTAAATAGTAGGAATAAAAACCTAGGGGAAATTTAAATTTTAGAGTATCTCCCCAAACCACAAGCATTTATAGAATTTTAGTTGGGTAATTCTAGTATTAATTTGTAGACATATACCTTACATTCAGTGACCAGTATGCTAATCTGGGTACAAATGGTACAGTTGGCTAAAAACTTGTGTAGAAAAGAAAAAAAATGAAGTTAAATTGTATTTGCTACATGCAGAAAAGTGCATTGTATTTAAATACTGGCTTTGTTCTCAGCATAACCTCATCTGTTGGGGAATGACAGTACCTAAATTTGTCAAAATTAGAACAACTTTGGAGGAAATTAAAACAGAGAAAGCCTAGTTCTACCATCTTCCAGTAGTATAACCTTGGCTAGTTACATAACCACTCTAAAATAGGATCCTTATTTTTAGAGTGATATTAAAAATTCATCAGATTTATTAGTATTTTTATGACACATTTAATACAATAAAGAGGTATCAAAATAAGTAGAACATGTGGAGCAAAATGAATGAAACTACTAGTAAGTTAGTTTTTATTATAGATTATAATAGGAACAAGAAATCTTAACTGCGTGAAATGTAATTTCACATTCCTGCTCCCACCCTAGGTAATAAGAACTTCAGTTCTTCCTCTTACTTGATGTGTCTGAGAGAATTTTGCTGTATTAGTTTCTGTCCTTTTTGTAAGAATAGGCAGAATCCAGACCCATGCTAGACAAATAAACAACAATAATAAAAAGTAGACTTGCAAAATGAAAGCTGAAGGAGTAAAGTAGGCAGTGAATTGCTATATTTCATATAAAAAAAACACATTGTGGGTGTCATTAGAGAAGAGTTGGAGTCAGAGAAACCAAGACAAAAGCAAAGGGAATTTTGAAGGATGTTTTACTGTGGATTAAAAATTGAATCTACTTTCATGTTCTTTAACAGGTGAAAGTAACTGTTAGCTTTCAGCTGTAATTACTTTGGTTTCTAGACAGTACTTTTTAATGGAGTATCATGTGGAGACCTGGCCACGTGAGACCTCAGTTTGTGTTTGGTTCATGCAGCCACATTTCCTGAGTTATCAAATGGTGCTTTTCCAATCGTGCTGTGACAGGTTTGCCATGGTCTGTTATGACATGATCATTACTCCTTTTGGCTCCTCTGTATACTGTGTGAACTACACCTTAAACTAATCAGAGTCTTCATTCTTCTACCTTTACCACCAATCCCTTTTCCATTAGAATATCCCCTAAAACAGCATTGGCCACATCAAGGGTACATGCAATGGTCAGTAGTGCAATCGAAGACACTGAAGTGAGTGTCAGTAGAGACTCAGATCCCAAACTTAAATTAGCTTGGGAAGTGACTAGCAAAGGCAGAACAAAAAAACCATCACTTGATATAAAATTCCTTCTTTGATAGTGCAGTCATCACTGGCACTTTAGTTTTAAATTAACTTTGAAAGATATAGTCAAAATTTTTTTTGAAAACATGTATCAGAGCTCTTCTTAATAGGTCTGTTTCAGATTATATTACTATTTCACTCAAGATAAAACATTCACCTATTAAAAAAGCTTTGGATACAATTTAGCACCTTAAGTTCATGTAGTAACCAACTAAAGGGAAGAGATCACTTTCATGTATTTCAGATATACAACTGAAATATCGACACATTCTCACCCAGACCAATCCTTCAGTTGTTGACCTAGGACTATTGGTTATTACATTACCTTCTAAGTCACTATGGTTTCATCCACTGAGTTCATTACATTCACATATTCAAACAATTTTTAATAATAGACATTTTTAACATCATAAATACAATTTGTTTTCAATTACCAACTTTTCCAATGGCCTCCTGAAACTGATGGCCTCCTGAGTCTAATGCTTGAAAGAGTTTCTTGTATAATCATAGGGTTCTGTACATTTTTTACACAGAAGCACAATTATTTGATGTTATTACATATTAAGGCTTGGGGATTTTATCTTCTATGAAATATGCAAGTCAAACAACCGAATTCACCTCATTCTATGCAGGGAACGAGTACCCACTCTGTTTTCTGAAAGAATCAGATTTAGTCAGAGTCCTAATACTAAGGACTTTGTTATGCTTGTTGTAAATAAGTCAGTGGATAATCATAAAGCAATTCTTGGCAACGGCTAAATCAAAAAGATCAGTGATGGCCAGCCTGAGCCACCTATAAATGTTATGGCAATTTTTTAATGAGGCAAAGGAAAAGTCCTTATCAACATTTTGTGTTTCAGGGTCAAATGAAAAAAAGCAAGGGAAAGGCTGAGAAATGAATCTAGGGTGCCTGGTATCTGGAGAGGAAGAGTGAGTAAAAAATGAAAAAGAATAAGCTAACAGAAGCTATGTGTTAAAGGCTTATATAATTTTCAGGTTGAAAGCAGAACGTTTCAGTTTGATTTTGTCCATAAAGGAAGCCTGCTGAAAGATTTCTGAGCCAATGTGACCTTGGAGAAATGAAGGATCACAGATTTGGCAATTTGGTGAAAAATAGGGAGAGAAGTGAAAGAGAGGTGAGAGATAGATTAGGTAGGAAGAGCATGTAGCAGAAGAAAAAACATGCCCAGAATATCATAAACAGAGGCAGGTCTTGATTATTATGACTTACAGTTCTTTGACCAGTCCTAAAAGCTACATAACTTCCTCTAGAAACTGAATTGAAGACCTCTTCTTTGGCTAATATAATTCCTGTGTGTCAACCTGATGGGGAAAGTTGGTGTTCCCTTTAGGGCCGATGAAAATTCATTTCGAATCCAAAAAAGAAAAACAAATAACAGCTTGAATCACTGATAGGCAGGCTATTGATAAACTAAACAAATGGCTTAGGTGAAAACAAACTAATAACAAACCCTAAAAAAATCTAATATTAGAACCAAGTCTGTCAGTGGGGGAGGGAAAAAAGAAGGGGTGAGAGCGATGTAGGGAGGGAGCAAAATGAACTAAGATGGTATGCTAGAGAATATTGGTGGCGGGTGCAGTTTGGTAACTACTTGAAGGAGAGAGAGCCTATACTTCTAAAGCACAAACAACATTATAAACCAATATTGCTTCCATTAAAATTTTTTCTATTTTAATAAGAACTCAAACTAAAATAGAATCAAGACTCATTCTTCCAAATTAAATTAGACACTGGCCAAATACAAGCCCAGAATGATTTCTGAAGGAGGAGTAGTGGGCAAAAAACCCTAAAAATTTGGCCTTCATTTGCAGCTGAAGAAAGGTCAGGTAGAGAAGAGGAAAGATGCAGGTCACAGAACTGTTATGTGTCTTTGGTGAGTTAGCAAGTGACCCTAAAAGCAAGGTGAACCCATGTTAATTCAGAAAGCAATTTGCCTCTACACAGCAGGAATTCTGCCTGGCATCAAGCATTAGTGTGCAGTTAGCTTGACCATTGATGCACAAAGAAACTGAGCACTGTGCCTCATGACATCACCTCTAACCTTAACCTGTGTTCTCATGTTCTCACTCTTGTCTCTCACCTCCAGTATTTGCCTTTCGTGATGTCTTTAACTTTGTCATCTAAGATCTTGCCTTGTCACTTTAAAAAAGGAGGTCATAGAAACTTTGTATTTTCTAAAAAAAGGTTTTTAACCCATACACTCTTCTCTACTACCTAAAAGGTTTTTGTTTTTTTTTTTCAATTTCCTACAATAATCTCATGAGAAGAGAAACTTAATAATAAAAAAAACTAAAGAGAGTACATCCATTTTCTTTTATAATTAATGATAAAATTTGAAAATGGAGACTGATTTCCTGCAGAAACAAGGATTCCCATAAACTTAACTGCAGTGTCTTGTATAATCAGAGAATAGTGTTCAAAATAGTGACAAAGTTGGCCAAGGATAAGGTAAAGAGTATTCTTTGCAATCATTTTTTTCACACCTCTGAAGGAAAAGATTTCAGAGCTTTGAAAATCTATCATCATAAGTAAGGTAAACTTAGAAGAAATAGAACATATTAAATCCTGGTGGTAGCTCCAGAGAGTGTTTTACTTAAAAAAGACAAAGAAGAAAGCAAGAACAAGATAAAAATAGCTAAGATACAATTCAATGGATTTATTGTAATGAACTGTAATTTACTGCCATAAAGAAAAATTATATCTTTCTATCATAAAGATACAATTGAACACAGCAAATACTTATGTAAGAATTCTAATTTCAGAGTTTACTTGAATCCAAATTCCTACATTTCAGCATATTCTACAAAGAATTGTAAAACCTTTCCTGAGTCAGACCTCAAGTCAGCCATGCTGTTTTCTTTCTATGAGTCTTTCAAAAAAATGAAAAAAAGAAAAATAGCTGGAGTATGAACTAAAGGCCTTAGGTTCTTGCCCTACATCTTAATTAGCTGCTAACAAATATAGTGTTTTTTTTTTTTTTTAGTAGAACTTAAGCAGGAGGACTTCTGAAGGGGTGTCTTCAGGCCAGTTGTTCAGCTCAAAGCCCACTTCAAGGCACACATCCTACCCAGTCACAGAAGCACCTACACTTTGAACAACACTGCACTTGCTTTACTGCTCCACTATCATAGTCTGAAAGCTCAATGCTTAAACAAGAGACTGAATTTTTATTTTACTCTGTGTCCCACAAATTATGTGGCCATAATTACCTTAACTGTCCAGCCTCTGTTTCCTTATATATAAAATTCAGGATTGGAAGACTTCTAGCATCATTACAGCTCCTGGGTGTGGCTACTTAATGCTTCAGGATGACTTGGCACTTAGGGAACATGAGGAGACTTTTCTGGGAATTTTATTTCTAGATGCATTTCCTATTCTCATCCTTTAAATAGTCCTTTATCCTCAGATGACAAAAAATATAAGAATAAAACATTTACATTATCCTGGAAATTATCCTTCTTTATCTTTTCCAATTCACATCTCACAATGCCACCAACCAGATGCATATTGTCACAAAGATATTGTAGACAAACCACCCCCAAACTGAGAGAATATCCATTACTACTGCTCACAGTCCCATAGTTGGCTGTCTATTCTGCTCTTGGTCAGGCCTGGCTAGGTATTTCACTGAAAACAGATACGAAGGAAGACTAGAGTCGGAAAGAAGTCACTTTTGTAATAATCTACCTTGGTCATAAATCAGAAATTCTACCTGGTGTTAATACTCCACTCTGATAATAACATGGCATTATGTGACCCTAAGGAAATCATTTGGTCTTCCTTCATGCCTCACCTGTATGGAAAAAAAAGGGGGGGCATCATCAGGCTAGATAAACTCTAAAGCCCCTTTTACCCTGATTTCTGCATCAGCTATGAGCTTCTCTGTTCCTGCTTCAGTCACCTTCCCAACCTCCTACTTTTTCTCTGGACTAGATACCTACCTCTGCACCCTAAACACATTTATATTAATTCTTCACCACTTTGACAGAAATCTTCTTGCTACTTTGGACAGCATATCAAAGGGTGAATCATCCAAATCCAGTGTTTATGACCCTGGCTCTTTTGTCTCTACATATCAGAATCCTTCAGTTGAGCTCTCTCTGCCCCACCCCCACTGTCCCTCCAAACTCACTCATGGTCAAAGCCAAAGCTTGCTGGCATGGCTCATTGGAAGCCTTTGAGCAGGGGCAGCTTCACCAAAAGAGGAGGAATAGCATGTTCTTGCTTAAGTCTGCAAGGTCAGGTTGGTTTTGTGCATGCCAACTTACATGGTTTTAAAGGGGTATAAATCATAAAATTTCAGTCCAGAATTAACTCTGGCCAATCAGATCTTTTCCTAGGTTGGACAATTTCAATGCATCTGAGTGGCTAAACCATAGTTTAAGTTTTACCTTGTTAAGATGTTTCTTTTGTCATCAAACACATAATATAACTAAATAGTCTTTAATAGAAGTCTTTGTGGAACAGATCGTTTATTTTTCTGGAAAAAGAAATCATTAAAGGAACTATACCTATAAAGACCTGATCTTAATGCCCAGGGCCAGTAAATAAGCGCAGTCATGGGTCTGTTTACTGTATGCAGCTTTCTGTGTGCTCCTTTTGGGCTGCTTCAGGAAATGGAAGCTAAATTTGCTGTTTATCCTTGTGTTTTAAACTGCAAACTGCTTTTTATTCTGCCAGATATGCCTTTTGTTTGTGCATTCATTTGTGTTTCATTGTCTCCAAAATAAACCTGTCTTTTCACATCAGGAAATCTTCCACTGAGCCAAAAAAAAAAAAAGGGGGGGGGGACGGAAATGATGATTGAGAACCAGCTAGTCTGTCTTTTACATGATGACATGTCTGTTTCCTCTTCAGTGGTTTTGTCATTTTGCTGAATATGTCCATTTTGGCAACACAGTGAGCTTTTTTGTTGAACCTCGAGGTGGCTTTTGAAGGTCATTGATGTTTGATCAATGTTCACCTGCATATCCTTCCATCAGGGCAGTGATTTTTTTCTCTATGAGGTTTCTCTGGTAATTATGCAAGCAAATAGAATCCTGGATTCAGGTCTGTTTGGATGCTAGGGAAGGTAGGGAGTGGAGTAGCAGTTTGACCTGATCTCACATTTACAAAAGTCGGCACAGTCTTACTTTTTGTCAATAAAATGTTTTATATGTGTGGTTATGGAGATATAGAATTGAAAACAAGCATTAATTTTATACCACATTCTGCTCCTCATGTATTTTGGTGTTTATAAAGCTATAATTATTTTTAAAATAGCATACACTGCAGTATACTTCTTATGGTAAAAGTTTTAATTTATTTAAGAGAATATTTGAAATATACTATAAACTTTTTCACCTTATTTTAACTCCTTTACTTTTAAAAGAAGCCAGAAGATTTGGGCATTAATTGAAAGTTGCTGAAGCTTCTTTTAATCTCTTTTAAGAGTTCCTGTTTTAGACAAAACAATTTTATTTCTTTGTGCATTACTAACATCTTCTAAGGAAAAACCACTGGAGCAGCAGAAATTACAAAGGAGAAGGAGTGGCCCACATGCTTTGGAGGGCAAGGGTAGGCAACAAATCAAGCACTTCAGTCTCAGAGAAGAGCTGACCTGGTCATCTACAAGTTAAGGAACAAGACTGAGACATACTTTTTAAAGGTGCATCTAAGTTGCCTTCTAAAAGACATACTGTCTATTAAGGAAACTTTTAAGCTGCCTCTGGATTTGTTTCCACAGCTCAACCTAGGCTTTTAAGATATTGTGCTAGCATCCTTGGCCATTAAGTGAACCCTATTCATTGTTCAGTTCTTTATGCCTTTACTCTTCCATCAAAACCTTGCTTTGGTCCCATCACAGATATCAAAACACCTCAAGGATGCTGTTGAACACCGTCAGGACTTCATACACACTGTTCCTCCTGCCTTAACTGCCCACAGTTCCTTTACTGTGTAAATTCTTATCCTTCCTTTATAAAACAAACCTGTTTCTTCTACCCCTACACTCAGTGGAAAAACCCCATAATATTTCCCAGCCTCAGCTTCCCGGGTAGCTGGGATTACAGGTGTGCACCACCACACCCAGCTATTTTTGGGGGACTAGGTCTCTCTACGTGCCCCTGGCAGGACTTGAACTGCAATCCCTGGCCCCGGCCATGGCTTTCTAGGCTGCCACCTACAGGTAAGCACTACCATGCCCGATCCTATTTTATTATTACTTTATCCCCGGTAGATGGCACAATGAATGGCACATGCATTGTTCAATGATGAACAAATGTGTAAATAAACAGCCAGAACTTTGTTAGAAATGTGGACCCCCATCTAGACCTATAGAATAGGGATCTGCATTCTAACAGGATCCCCTGGAGATTTGATTACATGCATTTGAGAAACACTGTCACCTTACCCTAATTTCTCACTTCTGTAAGCATATGATGTTTGATGATATAAGGCTTAGAATTTGGTAATTATTAGTGTACATGCCTTGCACTGTATTTGACATATATGTGAATGTGTGACTTTACATATGTGCCTTTTTTGTGTGTTCACAGTCTTCCAAACTTACCTCTCACACAGAAGACCAGATAGGGACTCTTGTAGAATTTGCCTACTATTCTTTTCAGCACCCAACACAGATTATGACCAGAATAGTTGCTAAGTATAAGTTTATGGGAAAAAAGGACACCACTGAGAAAAAATGGTTTTGTGAAACTATCATGGATATCACACCAATATAACAAACCAATGTCAAACTAACTCTGAGACTATACTAAGGTGAGCTCCCTTGCCCTTAGTAAGCATCAAGTGATATGAACTCTTCACTGCTTTGCTATTTATATTTCTCACCAACTTTGTCCCCAACTTCCGTTATTGTCCTTGAAAGACTGCCTGGAAGTTAATTAGGATCGAGTTTCCTTGCTCACATTCTATATTTAACTTTCCTTACTGTTTTTATGACTAGGGAGTTAGTGTTCTTAATTACCACTCAACAAGTCTTACTCTTCCTTGGGACACTTGAGAAATTTTGTGTATCTCATGTTATCCCCAAACCCTGAATTTTACATGCTTTGTAATTTTATGACACCAGCACACAATAAATCCAGCTGACTAATAAATACAGATAACCAGAGTTTATTACTTGCTTTTTAGAGTAGACCACAATACAGAGTAAATGGATTGAATAATGGGGGGCAAGAGAAGCAAGGTAAATTATTTTTCTCTGAGAAAATATTGCATAGGAGGATAAAACTGTTATCAAAATAATAGACAAAGAAGTTTTGGGGACAATGATAGAGGCAAGAAAAGGATGCTAACTTTTATTGACATTGACATTCTACTGGCATGAAATGCTGTCATTGGCACTTTATGTACATTATCCCATTTAACTTTATCCACCTAGTAAAATAGGAATCATATTCTGATCTTACTGATGCAAAAGATGTTTCTTAATTATCTCAGATTTACGTAGCTAGTCACATAGAATCCCTTAAACTAGGTTTTGAGCCACATTTCTTCTTATATTTTAAAAATATAAAACTTGCAATCATAATCATTTGTAAGTGTACAATTCAGTAGTGTTAAGTATCGTTACATTGTCATATAACAGATTTCCAGGATTTTCCAATTATACCCAGTAAATACTGCTATTCCCTGCTTCATTAAATGGAAATCTAAAAAAGAAAAATAACAACAACTATACTATAAGGGTACTTTTGTTCCACAGTGGCAGAATTGAGGGGCTATATGATAGAGATTAGATGGCCTAAGACCTTAAATATTCACTATATGTCTTTTCATTTGACTCTTCAGAAAGTTTTTTGATACCTACAGGACTATAGGTGGTGTACAATAAGATTGTAATAGCAGCAGATGTAAATTTAAAGGACAGAGATTTGACATTTTGAGGACTTTAATATTGTCTAGAATTTGGAGTAAACTGTGAGGAATTCAAGTTTTATCTCTGCCCCTTTCTAGCTGGACAACATTGAACAAATCATTATAACCTGAGCTTAATCTTATTTCTCTTTAAAATGAAAATAAGGATATCCATGTTGCATATTGGTTGTGAGAATTAAACAAGTTATATCCAAGACCTGTAAGAAGTCATTCACTCACTGATTCACTCACTCATGGGACTAGCACCAAATACAGAGTCTCTGGTCTGGTGGAGTTGATCTTCTGACTTGGAAGATGAACTGCTTGATGCGAAAACATACACTATAAGAAAATGCTTCTATTTTTACTGGCATTGACTCAGCCTAGGTGAGAGATATTAAGTAGTTTGTCTTTCAATATTGACTTGGTTATTTGCTTTTATTCAAACAATGAATCAGCTGAGTCCTTCAAAAGAAACACATTCATGAAGTCAGACAAGTTATCTGTTGAATGTGACACATGCAGAGATGCCTTCAGGATGATTTAAGCCTTTGTGCATTTACAAAACAGAGTTCAACCAAACAAAATGCTACTCTGTAAGCAAAACATACAGACCAAATACAAATATTTTTCCACATCAATCCAGCACACATTCATAAAATCCAACTAAAAAAAGAAAACACATGCCATTAAATTATTTTGGATTTTGTTTTTCATTTGCATAGCGTTTCTGGAAAAAGACAAAGAAGGAACAGAGAAAAAATAACCCAGGTTTGGTTTAAAATGGTCACCTCTGAAACACATTGACAAAAAACTATTTGTTCCTACAAGATTGATGTCACATGACTCTTTTACATGTCCATTTATCTAGAGTAAATATGCAATAAATATACATTACCCACAGTAATTTTATTAATGTTTCTTCTTCCTGAATTTTCACTGTGCTATGGAAAGACTAGTCATATGTTAAAGATTTATAATCTAGAATGAGATATACCAAATTCCTATTAAAAAGATACCACTCTTTTTAAAAAAATATCTCCCAGATGCTGGTCAGTCTACAGGCCTGTCTCCCAAGTTTGTCATCTGACCATGGTTTTTACGCCCTGTGCACAAAAGGGACATTTACTATGAAAGCCGCAAATGAAAACTAGAGCCTGTTGTCAAATTGTCAGCCATTGTGCTCATATTAATAACTGCTGCAGCTGTCGGAGCCTCAAATTAGCATCTCTGAAACAAGTTAAACACTTCCAGCACTATTCAGTGCATTTCAAAGAGAAGAACAGAAGTTTATATTGAGTTTTTTTTTCTGCTAGATGGCCTCTAAAATGAAAATCCCTTCAGAAATTAAACTGCTTTTATTTTTTTGTAATGTCATTAAAAACTACCTGATACATCCTCATTTCCATGTAACTACATATTCAAAAAGCTGGATTTATAGATATATTAATTCATGCTTACATGAACTCATATAGATTCTTATAATTTAAGGATAGACAAGAACTCTTTTAGGATAACATACTTCTTATTTAGATATTCAAAAATCCAGCAGCTTTATTCTTGACCACATTCTAGCATTTAAAAAAAGTAGCCGTTTCCAACAAAGACAACAGTTGAGGTTGGAACCAGGTGAACATTTCTCTCTGAATCTTCTGGTTGAGGAAAAGGACTAGCATCCCTCTAAATGAACATTAAGGACAGGATAACAAAAATGAGTCCATCTTGGATTTTGAGAAAGCATATGATTTGCTATCGATGAGCTGGCAATGAGTAAGTCAGTCATTATGTCAGCTACATCAAAGGCCTGTCAGCGCTGACTTCAAACTGTACCGCTTGGGTTCATCAGATGGTCTCTTTGGATTTATGCTAGGGAAACTTGCTGTGCTAAGCTTCCAAAATGAGCTTCCCAAATTGATGAGTGGTGAGACAAAGCCCAATATCTGGAAGCAAATTAATTTATCAAATAAGGAAAGACAGCAGAATATTTTCATATTCGTCAAATAAAAAGTCCATTTACCCTTTGATCATTTAAATTCCTAAGTAATTAAGTAGATAAATGTCCTATTCCAGTATTCCTTTTGGAAAGACCAGATCTATTCCTGGAAAGTGAAAAAAAAAAATCAGGTTTTAATCTTTTCTCATTATTATATATATATATGTATGTATAAATATATGTGCCATATATACACCACATATATGTATATATACACAATACACAACATATATTATATATGTGGATTTAAGAATGTAATAATCTACTTATTAGATAAATGTTTATTTTTTTAATTTTTTATTAAGATAACATTCCCACTATGGTGTGATGATTTTTGGAGTCCTAGTGAAAAATTGAGGGGAAAGGAGTTTTTGTGGGACACCTTAAATCCCAATATGTAGAAAATCATCAATTGTTAATAATTTATGCCAACGAATTATTTGGCATTTGTCATTTTCTAATATATATATGCATATGTCATGTAAGTCATATAGGCACAACTAAGAATGCTTAGTTCTATATTTTCCCCTCTTCTCATACTGTTCAATAAGCTTCCTACTTATTTTCCAACATATAATATTTTATACTCATATGTACAATTCTACAATCATAGAGGAATGCAAGCTCCAAAATTTTGTTAGATGGATCAGTCTCAGAAGTCAGTTTACCCTAAACACTAACTATGTCATCAGATTGTTGTCCTACCCAATCAAAAATCCCATAACTTCTTAGCAGTTAGCATGGGCTGTGGTTTGGACAGAGGAAAGTTGCTGATGCAAAAAGGCTCCTTTCCTTTATGACCTTAGCTCCACAGCCAGAGTCAGAATATATTTGGATTGCCTTCAATCTCCAGCAATTCACTGAAATGATTTTCATGTTCTCCCATCTCCTGGGAATGCCTTTACAATATTGATAAATAAGAAAACAAGATAACTCTGCACCACACACATGTAGGGTGGAGCTGTATGTGATCAAATAACATTTTGTTCATTCAGAAACAGAAGCGTTATGCATATTGTTTGGAATCAGTGTCTTTGAATTGTAAGCAGCAAGAGAATTGAAGTTCTGAATCCTCTTTTTCCTTTCCTTTCTATCAACTCTCCCTTAAATATAAAAATAAAATCTACACTATGTATATAAGGAGTCCCATGAAATGGACAACTTTAAATCATTTCCTTGATGCTGTCAGAGCCTTCTGCACACCAAGAGGGGGAAGGAGCTGTTCCTAGACCCAGTCAGATTTGGGCAAAATCTGCTCTGAGGCAATTAGAGCCTTTAGCTTCTCAGTCATTCTGAATCAGGTATGCTTTGGTCCTGACCTCAGTTCCTCCTACTATCTCTGTGTCTCCTTTACTCTGTACTTCCTTGCCTGTCTGATTTTGATTCTAGGTCTTGGCAGCCTAAACCTAACTAAAGTCTGCGTTCATTCAGAATTTGTAAACTGAGTTATCAATTTACAATGGATCATCTACAACCCAGTGAAAGTAGAAGCTCATTGAATAAAACAAGTCTATTCTAGACATGACCAATTACTAAAGATATTTCTTGGTCTTGGGACTAAATTTGGGGAGTTTTTTTTACAACATCTTCTACAGAAAAAATAAATAAATAAAAGAGATCAGCATTCCCAGGGAGTCCCAAGAAGCTAGTTAACCCACCTCTCCAGAATTCTGTGCCTCCACAGACTGACCTTCAGGTACTGGGCACAGATCAAAAACTGAAGTCAAGCAACTTCTTGTGGTCAAATAAGTATTCCAATGTGTGCACAGGGAGAAATGAGCTCTAAAATGAGTTGTATTCACATGCACTTTGATTGCTACTCTTTTTTTCTCTGCAAACTGGCCATTTACTCCCAGTGCATCTGTCTTGTCATCGTAATTTAATGCCTATCAGTCTGGTGATGGTGAAAGTGATGAGGTATTACCATCCCTTGCTTCCTAGCTGCATTTTTACCAAGTGGAAGTATAATTCCAGAAAGAATAATTAAAGGTCTGTAAATGAAGAGGTGGGAAAAATGAATTTCAACAGTATGGGCACTGTTGGACCTATGGATAAAACAGCTTTACAGAAAATGAAGGCAGATCTGAACAAGGTATATAGATACCTTCCTATATCAGTGGAAGGTGTTTCCTGCAAGGTGTCAGTTGAATTGTGTTTCTCAAAAAGATATGTTGAGATCTTATTCCATTGTTCTGTAAATATGATCTTATTTGGAACTGTGGTCTTGCAAATGTAATCAATAGTGTTTGGGTTAGAATAAGTCCTAAATCTAGTGACCAGTGTCTTCGATGAGCTTCATTCTCAGGGCCCATCTGAGTAGAGGTACCATTTTGCCATTTCCTCAGGTAAGACACAGTTAGGTTTTAATATTCATAGAAAGCCCCCAAAACCGTGGAGAATTTTACAAAAATTGAGCACTGAAGCACATATACAAGCTCTTCTGTTAACTCTAAGCCCCCTTGATGATGAAACCCTCTATATCAGACAAAGCATATTCTTAGTGTGTAAGACCTTTAATAGAAAATAACTATAAGAATTAATGTGCAAAAAGAGAAGAGAACAGACAATAGTTTACCAATGAAACACCCAGAGTTATCCTCACTCTTGTGGATAATTGTCCAGCCAAATAGGATTGACCCAAAGCAGGGTCACTGAAGTTCTCAAGTTTGCCATAAGACTAAGGCACCTTCTGGTGGGGGAGGGTAAGGGAAAGGGGCAGAAGGGGTCAGGCAATTCTGAAACAAAAGGAGCAAAATCAAAGAACAAGTTAAGGTAAAATCTGCTATTGTCAGTCTCTCTACCCATCTCTCACCTACTTGACTCCTTCCATGTCCTTCAAGCCCCTGATGCAAATCCAATGCTGGGATGCAAGTGCAGCTGCTTTTCACATGTCCCTACTCCATGTGCCTCCTCCAAGTCTTCTCTCCAACTCTTCTTCCAAATTCCTTTTCAGCCTTCCCTCACTGTTCATCATCACCCTTAATTAGGTGAGGCAGGGAAAATGGAACCTCCCTTTTTAATACATTCTGCTACAGTGACGTTGGCAGCTGCTGACTGATAAGAATTTTTTTCAATATGGAGAAGGTATCTGCAAAGAGCTCCCAGACTTTTTACCCTTTGCCCCTCCTCATACCCATTCCAGCACCCAGAGACATCTTAAGCTACCAGGAAGGCAAAGACTGTGCTAAGCCATGTTCCATAGACCAAACTTCCAGGCTTTCAGTCCTGATATTTTGCTATGCCATCTTTCTCTATTTTAAGTCTGTGCTGCAGGTTATACAGCCTGTACAATGGGTCAGAGGGATTTTCCATTTATGTCTCTTTATGGATTTTTCCAAAACATTTCTGCCTATGACATACAGCTAAACTTTTTGTTCTCTTCTTTTCACTCTCAAGGATATACATTAAAGGGCAGCCATGGTCTGTTCACTTTGCCAGTCTAAACTTTAATGAATTATCCTTCTAATGAATTATTCTGTTATAATGAATTTAACTGTAGAGAAAAATCACCACTTATAGTCCCTCCCATCTTCCTGACAATGGTTTGAGATTTTGCCAAAAAGAAAAGAACTTTGAGTTCTTCAGTGGTCAAAACAGAACTAATATTTAAAACCCATTACTTCTAATATTTATAATCTGCACATTATTTCATTATATGCATGCACAAGTTTAACCATTACCACACTGACAGGCATATAGGTTATTTCAACCTTATACTATAAAAAACAAGCATGAAAGGAATGTTTCTAAGTAGTCTGCATAAATATATGCAGATATATATATATATATATATATGCTAGTATACTTACAAGACAAATTGTTATAAATGAAATTTCTGAAGTAAAGGGAATATGCATTTACAATTTTGGAAGATATAGCAAATACCTTCCAGAGAATTACGCCAGTCATCACCCCTCCACTGATGTCTAAAATGAATGGTTCTTATATCCTCAGTAATCAATGCAGTACTGAGCTAGTTTATCTTTGCTATTCTGATGGGTAAAGATAGAATACCACAGAAGTCAGTACCCTTCCAAACGCAACAAGCCAAGCAGAAGAAGAAATTAAAAAAGCCATCCCATTTGCCATTACACCAAAAACAATTATCTGGGAATAAACCTAACAAAACATGTGAAAGAACTATACAAAGAAAACATTAAAACACTGCTAAAAGAGATAGAAAAAGACATAAGGAAATGAAAGGCATTCTCTGCTCATAGATTGGAAGAATTAACATCATCAAAATGGCCATCCTTCCAAAAGCAATCTACAGATTCAATGCAGTCCCTTAAAAATTCCAATGACTATAAAACATTCTTAAAAGAAATAGAAGATGATGTAAAAAAATGGAAAGACATTCCCTGTACGTGGATCGGAAAAATCAACATCATCAAAATGGCTATACTACCAAAGGCCATCTATAGATTCAATGCAATTCCAATAAAGATCCCAATGATATATTTTAAAGAGATAGAACAAAAATTATTGAAATTCATATGGAA
>PVHY01010484.1:0-51725 GCA_004024945.1 Uropsilus gracilis
AAAAAAAGACAAAAAAAAAAACAAAATAATATCCCAAATCTTTGGCCTCTGGGTCTAGGTATACTAAAATTTGACAGTATTCTTTTGATGTAAAATTAAAAATAAGCTATTGGGAAAATTGCTTAATGTTTTCATTTGTAATTTTTTTAGGTTGAACACAAATGTGGAATTATATCAAAGTTTGCAAAAATTACTAGTTGACAAAAAACTTGTGGAGTCTCTTGATCCAGAAACCAGGTACTCATTCTTTTGCATTCATTGTTATGATTGTGGCTCTAGAGATGATACTGAAGGAATCTCTTAGATCTCTCTGCCCTCACAGTCCTTTCTGTCTGCAAGGCTTCTACACAGGTATTGTGTATGATTCCTGTGCTCACTTTAGGATCCTACTTCCATGGTTTCTCCTCTAAGATCTTTGTACCAGATCATGCTCATCCTCTTTCCCTGCCTTTTCCCCCTTCATTTTAATCCTAGCATTATTATTATATCTGTTTATCATCTCTTTACCTTACTAAACTGGAAGCTTGTAGAGGATAGGGTGGTAGTAGTCCCCTTTCTTCACTGCTGCAACCTTAGCACCTATACAAGTTGTGATTATAGTAGGTGCTTAATAAATTAATTCCTATAACATTTGATAATTATATTTTATACTTTAAAGTCCTATATAAGTATCACCAGAAGATAGAAACAAACTGATCTTATTATTGTTTGGCTATCAAGATTCTTAAAATGATTTGCTTTAGATTTTTATTAAATGACGTTAATTTTAATTGAAAAGGTTTAATTTTTAAGTCAATATATACACATATTTGATATAGTACTTTGGATATTGTATTTCTTTGCTCAATTTGTATAAAGCAAAACTAGCAATTTCTATATATTATTTGTCTTATAGCACATAACAGTTTTCCTTGTTTGTACTTTTTTGCTTTTATTTATGGGACATTTAGTTTGTTTGACTACTTTATTCTTCCTCTTCCTGCTTCTTTCTTTCCTACTGTCTCCATGTGTGGCATTTCACACCAAATGAAACTATGTTCTCAAGGATCAGTTGATTATGGAAACTTGTATTAATCTTGCATATGAGTGCCATTCTATATGTGAAGAATATATAATGTGTAAATATTATAATGAACTAATGGACTGTAGTTATGTGAGCATAATGATGTTTTATTCAACAATGGATGACATTATACAAAGATGGTATGTGTAGTGGGCTATACCATCTAGGTTTCTGTAATGATGTTTGCACAATATCAAAAATTATGTGATGACACATTTCTTAGAACATTCCTGTTGTTGACACATGATTGTGTTTTAGTTATAAAGGATTTATGTTAATAGGATACATACCACATTTCTCAGTGTTACTAAAAAATGCTATAGATGTCTTGAAAATGGGAGGAAAAAGAATTTGAAATCACGATTATTGAAATATCTTAGCACTTGTCCATGATTAAGAGTGCTGATAGTACCCAGAAGAACTTTACCTATGGTAAAGTATGAGTGTAATGCTAAGACAAAGCATTTTAGATCTAATAAATTTTCTTGTAATGACAAATTAACGTTTAGATCAGTTTAAATGCATTGTTAGATGCAGTCTTTGAAATGCTAGCTCTCTGAGATATTTTGAAGTAGAAGGGTCCCGTTAGTCAGTAAGTTTGCAAATCTGGCATTAATGTCTTTTTTTTTTGAAGATTTTTGACATATTAGTCTCCAAGCAGCTCAACCATAAAGAGACCTGTTTTGTTTGGGCTTTTCCAAAACCATCAAGAAGTTTCTTTAATGTGAAGAATGTAACAAATACACTTGCCAGAAAATATGATAGAGGGGAAATCCTAATCACAAGAGAAGCAAAAGCTAGAATAACCTTGGACTACCAGGAAGGAAGGTATGCAGAATTTCAAACATATAGATATATACTTGGAAAGAGTGAAAGATGATATTTAAATTAAAAAAAAAAAATAAGCATTCTTAGGTAAGAAGAAGTTCAGTTATATTCTCAACTGATCTCTAAGTTTAATTCTATCTAGTATATATCTAAGAATTTTTTTTGTTACTTAAAATGATTTAAAGTCATAGGAAGTATATTTAATATATATTTAAAACACTTTTGGCCCATATGACATGACATGGCATAAACATTAAAATCTTTTTATTGTTTTAAGTTGTTTTTGAGGGATAAAGGAAAATATACAGTGTCTGAGTTAGAATTTTTTCATTTTTTTCGTTCCTGTAAGCCACACTGTGATAAAAATCCTTATTTATATACATTTCTTCATCCTTGTTTGTTTCCAAGATACATTTTACAAGGAAAAGCTATGTACTTGAAATGAAAGTCTGTACTTGAGTTTCAATTATTGAAGGTAGAGTGGATGGAAGGCAAAGGAATTTCTTTATTGTTGCTGTTAGCCACAGGTTAATTGCCACTGAGACAGTACTTTCATGAGATTAAAAATGCTGTGTCAACCAGTGCTTCACAGGACTTGGGACCCTTTGGGTAACCTAGGGACAGTGGATATTTTAGAGTGAGACAATAATTTAATGTCCTTTATGTCCACTTACTTAACAGCTATTTTTCAGATGTCTGCTATCTGTTGGGCACTGTGCTAATTTCTCTAATCTTATTTATTAAGCATACTCTTCATAGATTAAAAAAATTGAAAGTAGATTGAAGGAAATTGCAAACATTTTAATAGCGGTTATCTGTGGCAGCATTAGTATTTTCTATACATTTCACAGTAAATACAGGTATATAAAACAATAAACTTATACAGTCATTCCTACCCCCAGTTTATTAAGCTCTAGTATCTTTTATTAGAACAAGCAGAAAATATCTTTGCTTAAAAGAGAGTGCTATATTTTTTAGGTTGACTAAAGAAGGGAGTAAATGTGAGTAGAGAAAATATAGAAAGTTTAGGGGCATGAGGGGAGACTAGATTATTTAAGAAGGTAAATGGTTAAATTTTTACTGTGGTCTGTTGGGCTTTCAGAATTTTAAAAGAACTTTCATTATTTTCATTCAAAGTATATTTGCACAATAATTAGGAAGACTAATATATCCATTATGAAAAACCAAGGAAAGCCAGAAGAGTTGATCAAATATTTGTATAACTTAATTCCAGAAAGAAGTAAAATTTAAAAATATATAACATTGACAGAAAAAGGTGTTACACTTGAAATTGGTTCCAAGCTTGCAGCAGGATTAAAAAAAAGAAAACAATTTTCATTAGCCAAAAAATGCAGCTTCCGGCACAACATCAAAGAATTTAATATTTTAAGTACCTGCTGCTAGTTGAAAGAAAAACAGAAAATCTCATGCAGAAGGCCTTTGGAAAATTATCCAAGTGTAAACTTTTATGTTTTTAATTGTTGGGGTTTGGATGGAGTTGAAATACATAAATGATTATCATAGTGACTTTCCCAGTTTTACACTCTGTGAATAAAGGAATAAGCTGCTACATGAATAGTTAATCATGGTTGTTTTTGCATGTTCTGTTATCCATATATTGACTTAAACATTGGTTGAAGCTATCTTTTGTTCTTTCTGTGCTTATTGAAACATCTTTAGAAAGCGCTTTTAACCCAATACGATGAAGGTCCCCACCAAATCACCTTCTGTCATATGACCTCAGCACAATTAAAAAATTTTTTTGTGTTCCTCCAACAAATATATTTTTTTTTTAATTAAGGGGAACTCATGATTGCTAGGAGCAATAATTAGAACCCCTAGAGCATGTAACTGAAACCCCTAATTTGGTTGTTGCTGGAGCATAATGTTCAGAGACTTCACCTTGAAGGAAAGGACTGTTCTTGAGGTGCTTAATAAACCATACTTAGGACATTTGACATTGAAATTTAGTTTTTCTTACATGTTGTATTCATTTAAAAAGTATCCTTTATAGGACCATGCCTTATGGAACTGAAACAATGCTAGACAGTTCTGTAACAAGTCAAAGAACAGTATCAAAATAGAGGACAGGTCACTGTCTCTGGGTTCTGACTCATGCACACAACTCTAGGACCATTCAGGCTTACATAACAGCAACAATGGGGTTTATTTAACAAAAGGGAAGTAAAGAGTTCCTAAGGCAACAGGTGGCCGGCTACCTAGGTAGTACACACAATTCTAGGATACCTGGGCCGGTACCCTAGGTAGTACACACAACTCCAGAAGTCCCAAACAAAAGACTGCTCATGTAAGATGGCATTGTCTTATCACTGAGGCCTAGAGCTTGTGGCGCACCATCAAGCAATGGGTTGGAGCCAGCTCACAGTAGCAGTTGGAGATGCTTACAGATGGGACTGCTGAGATGACACTGTAGCAGCTCATAGCAACAAACCGAAGGCTGGGATGAATGGACAGCCCTGGGTGCTGGACCAGACAGCATTGCAGGCATCCATACTGGGAAGCAGTACTGGATGATTGGAAGTGTTGGATAGCTGTCGGAGGTGACACATGCTGGTCATCTGTCAACCAGCGCTTGATAGCACTGGCCAGTAGTGCTAGTCACTACTTGTCACTAGAAGGCTATATCAGAGACACCAGTTGGTGCAGTGTCTGCCTATACCAACAACAAGCAACTCTTTGAGACACTAAGCTGAGGCCTATGGTGCTCCTTTCAGGCAATGTCAGAGGCAGGGCTGGAGGCAGGTGCAGTGGACAAGTCTCTCTGAAGGTCTTAAGCTTCTCTTCTTTCTTGGGAGGTTGGCTGCGGATCCTTCTTTCTTTAGAGGCCAGGAACAGAGTCCTCTAAGCTGACTCTTGCTCTGCCTTACATCCTCTTTTAGCATCCTTTCATTCAACTTGATCGAACCATTTTTACTCCTAAGTGACTGATTAAACCATTTAGCAGCAATCAGTACATGCTTAATTTTTGTTATCTGAATAATTAATTGATCTGGGCTTGAACCTGATTGGTTCATTTGGCTCACACCTGATTGTCTATTCTATCCAGGTGCCAAATATGAAAGGAAAAACATGGTATCTGCGCAAACCCTATCTACTCTGACCTCAGAGCAGACTTAGGGACTGGTGAGCTCTGAGGAGGCTTAGCAAGTCTCATGGGGATCAGAGGCACTCTGCTCCTGATAACCCTTCAGTGCGTCTGGGTTTAACAATGTAAAACTGGCAGGGGAGTGGGAAGGGGTAAGTGGTGGAGGGAGGCAGCAGCATTGCATCTGTGCATGTTTGCATGTTGCATGGGACTCCATGAGCCTCTCTACTACCTGCAGTACTAGGAGCTGCAGTATTGGAGCTGGCACAGTGGAGCCACATGTTCCACCCTATATATTCTATAGCAGGAGCCTCCTGTGCTATAACTTGTTACAGCACAGAGCAAGCAGCCTTGTCACTGGATCCCTGTGAGTTGCCACCTGCCATCACTGCTGGCTTCTGCTGCCAGTCAGAATCCCAATGGGGCCATTGAATGCAGGTGGTAAAATCTGACCCACTGAGATGGGCCTCTATTTAACTGTCCTCCAGTCTCCTGCTGCAGAGTGGCCTGGGTGCTGCTTGGACAGCACTTCTGGGCAGCCAGAGGAAAACTCCTGCTACTTCTGCTGCCAGAGCCACAGGCACTCCTGCACTCAAACCTGGTTTGGCTCAAACCTGCATACTACAGGCAGCATGCCTTTCCTTGTGGTGGGTGGGAGCTGCCACTGCTGCCACCACCTGCACCAGCCTCCAGTTATACTTTGGGACTAAGTGCCAAAAAGGGGCCAACAGCACCAACAAAGCCAGTTTTGGCCCATGGTTTCTTTTGCAGGGATTCTGTCCAGTTTCAGAACTTATATTAGAAACCCTTTACTCAGAAACCCTTTAGAGTATATTTCTACTAAATACACAAGCTAAGTATAAATGTTGTAAAGGTATGCAGGCTTATCTAGTTTCAGTTTAGGCAGCATGTCCATATTTGGAAGACTGCATTTAGTCTGGAAGATTGCATTTAGTTTGCAGCAAGTCTATTTCTACAATAGTGAAGGAAAGACAGGTAGAAAGGCACTGGAAAATATGTCGTCCAGCTCTAGAAAAACAGCAGTTAAGTTTGGCTTCATTGGCATAATCCTCATTCCTTACTTTCAGTTTCAGTTTACTATATACTTAGCATGGTATAGATGATGGCATATGAGCCATAGAAGAACTTGAAAACACAGTCAGCTAGATGTTAAACCCCTGGTTTCAGAAAAATGATGTGCGTGTATTAGAGACTGGCATCTGACTGGCAGTAAGATTAAAAATTGCCAATTGTTTTTTAACAAAACTTGCTTTTGTTAATTATTACCTGTTATAATCTGATGCTCATTTTATTTACAGGCGGGTGGCGGAACTATTCATGTTTGATTTTGAAATCAGTGGAATCCATCTAGACAAAGAAAAGGTAAATCTTTTTCTGTTTTTTGATTTTTTCTTTTTTTTTTTTTTTTTTTTTTTTTTTTTTTTTTTTTTTTTTTGAGACTAAGTCTCATTATGTTGCCCGGGGTAGTTTCAAACCCGTGGACTCGAGTGATCCCTAACCTCGGCCTCCCAGGTTGCTGGGATTACAGGTACACAGCCTCCCAGATTGCTGGGATTACAGGTGCACAACACCAAGTCTGGTTGTTTTTGATCTTTGACTATCTTTAGTTGGTATCTTTGTTGTAGCAGTCTGTATATTTTTTTGGAATTAGCATATTATAAAAAACACTCAGGTTTTTTGTATTATAAAATTCTTTTAGAGTTTGTGTTTCAATGTAGTGCTCTCTGGAAGTTGGTTGATTGTCCACCATAATTCAGAATTAAGACATTGCTTGAGACCATTTGGGCCATTTTGATGTTAGGGAATTACGTTGAGATGGCATTTTTAGGAAAGATTGGCAGGTGGTAGGAAAACTGATGCCACTGAAGAGTAAGGTATAGACCTGGAGTACAGAAATTGGTTGTCATTAAAACTTTTATGTAAGTATGTTTATTTTGATTATAATATCTTTGACATATCCACATAGTTTGTTCTGGAGTGGTACATGGTTTACACTTTATTTAAACTGACAGAGGAATCTTACAAATTTGTCTACACTCCTTATTTTTATAGACTTCTGGCTACTGCTCTTTCTAGACTATTATCTTAAGAAACTGAATGTCTCATTTCAGTATTAAGGCCAGAGTTGGAAGAAGGGGGGTGACTTGACCACCACTTGAAAGATCTGCTGGATCTATACTATCTGCCTACTTGCCTGAGTATAGACTATAATGGCTATGACTTTTTTACCCCAGATAAAAGTTTTTTTTTTATAAGTATATTCTAAAACCACTTATATATTATTAGAAATTTATTGGTGTTGGGGAGGTCAGTATCACATATTTTGATTGCTGCTGAGTTTGAGTAACTGAGGCCTTCACATGTATTTGTGGCTTTAAGGGCTCAGCACCTGGCTTTTGACCTAACCCCAAGACCAACATTCCTTTCAAGCAATCCATGAGACTGAGAAGTTCTGCAGTAAACTCACCTCAGCTTAAAATGGGCATTTATCCTGTACCAAGCCAGTTTGTTATTAATCCTTCTTCTACTAACTTTACCACTATTTTCTGAGTCATCCACATAAAACTTTGGAGTCAGTTTGCATTTTCCCCCTATTATCTATACTCTCATATTAGTAACCAAGTTCTTAGATTGTTTCTATAGAAATTCTCATGCATCTTTGCATGCCCAAATGTTCCCTATCACCAAATATCTGGGCTGTGCTAAAGGCCTTTACGTTCTTCATACTCATAATGAACTGTGATTAAATATTTACTATTTAAAGCATATATTTCTTATCAGATCTTCATAACTTTAAGGCTGGAACACTATTAGTTCCATTTTATAGATGTAGAAACTGAGGCACCTAAAGTATCTGTGACCAAGTTATTATTGTTTCAGATTTTCATAACTTTAAGGCTAGTACCACTATTAATTCTGTTTTATAGACATAGAAACTGATTATAAAGGTTTCTCAAGGATAGGATATGGATCATGTTTCTATTTCTGTTTTGTTTTTGTTTTTGTTTTTTTAATGGATCATGTTTCTAATGCTTCCTTGTTTTGGACTTAATATGATATTGAATAAATGTTCCATGAATCATAATAATGCTGACTAGCATTACTCAAGTTTGATTTCTTAAGGAAGTTTAGTAGTAGAGAATGTAGGTAAATAGTTTCATTTTTTTATATATTCCTCATTTTACATTTTATATAATCCTTATAAAAGATATTTTTGAAACTTTACTGAAAAGGAAAGATCAGATTCACCAGCATTGAACCTACTGTTTTTATCTAATGAGCAAAGATAGCTGTCTTCCTTCACAAGTATCTCCCCACGAACAATAAAGACACAAAGAAACCTACTAAATTCCTCTCTTAGCTTGTGTTTGTTCTCAAAGGTGCTCCAGTAGGACATGATAAAAGGAAAACATGTGACACTTTTAACAGAAAGCTGTTGAAATAGACCCACCAATATAATCCCTACATTGTAAAGGCTTATATTCTCTCTTTATTCTTCCCAAATTAATTTTTAAAGTTTTCTATGACTATAACTTAAAATTTCCAATTAATGGAAGTATATGTCTTCTATCAATACTTTAAAGTAACAATTTCATAGAGTTCTTGGGAGTTCAGAAAATTACATATTTATATGTCACAGGATGATGAAATAAATACTTAACAGGTTGGTGAAGTTAGAAAGAAAGCTCAATTTCTAATTTTGTAGGGATTTTAACAAGTGATAAGTTATTTCAGATAATTTTTCTCCCTTTCTCTACTTTTTTAAAGTAAAAGTTTTGGGACTTTTTACCTTTTTTGTTATTCCACTTGTTACCACTAGGTGGTGATAAATGACCATATCAGAAACAAAATAGGTGCAAGAAATCTAGATTATCAAGATGGTGGAGTATCTGAAAACATTTTCTTTTCATGAATTTTGAATTTTGTAACTTAAAAAAATTTTGGTTATTATTTAGCAGCATCTTTCCTAAGTGAGAAGTTGCATCTTATGTATTTATCTTTTGAAAACATTAGTGCTGCTTAATCCTTTTTTCTTAGTTATAGTGTAGTCTAGGATTGATATTATTAGATAACTCAGATTTTTAATGCATATACTTTTCACTTCTTTTGATTAAAGATGCTTTATGACACCTTTGTGGTTTATGGTATTTCTGTCACATAAATATGGTATTTATGGCACATTGGGTAAATGGCTGTTATGCTCACTCCAGAAAGCTTTTCATAAGGTTTTACCTGAAGCCCATCATGAACCACTTTCAGATGTCTGTTTAATGAATAATTGAAAATTGATCCCTCCTGCCCCAGTAGACCTAACATATGACATGGACTGCAGTTTATGTTTCATCTGAAACACTTGTCACATTCCCCTTTGATAATATACATTTTTCTCAGGACATTGTGTGTATTAAAAGTGTAAGTGCAAGATAAAAACCAATACTATGTAATCTGCATTATCATTGTGACTGTCTCAGGACCAGACAGATACCAGGTCTGTACCTGTACTTTAGTCCTACTTTTCTGGCTGCAGTCTAGTTTCCCTCACTTCTCATAGTTGTTGCCACTCAAGAAATGCACACAATTAAAGTTTTTAAATTGTATTTCCCACTTCTGGATATTTATTTCACTCTGATAAAGAGCTATTTTAGTTGCTTTTCTTTCCTTTACCCATTTAATCTAATCTTTGTAACTATTTTCAAGTCTTCCCTTCAAATACTTAATTTGTTTAGACTAAACATTTTAAGCATGATATTGAACAGATTAAAGTAGCCCACTGTTCTCTCACTCACTTAACTAATGGGTATTTTTGGTGTAATGGGAGGATTCTCTACCTAATATTATTAATTTCAAAGATTAGTTATTTAGCTAGTTATAAAATGTAACTATAAATCTTAAAGTATGGACACTATTAGCCACAAGGATCACTTTTGATCAGGATATTAAGTATTGAATTATATTATTTACAGCATATTATTATGTGTTGTATGCTTATGGCAAAAATATATTCAATAATAAGTTTTTAATTTAATATTTCATCAATTCATTATCAGTCATATATGTTGGTTTTCTGTCTTTATAGGTTAAATTAAATTAGTTGTGAAATACTGTTTTAAATGTCTTTAACTTACTTCTTCCCTTCTCCCCATATAAATAGCGTAAAAGAGCAGTGGACTTGAATGTTAAAATCTTGGATTTGAGTAGTACATTTCTTATGGGAACCAACTTTCCCAATAAGATTGAGAAACATCTCATACCAGAACATATCCGCCAAAACTTTGTACTCACTGGAGATCATGTGATAATTGATGGTCTACATGCAGAAGCACCTGATGACTTGGTATGTGATTTCATTCTCTTTATAACTCAGATCCCACTTGTGTGTTGCTACTGTTTTAACTCCAAATTCTGTAATAAAATATTCATACTAATAAAAATATTTCAGGGTTACTAAACTCTAAAAATTTAACTACAGAATTTTTCCATAATGAAAATGATTTAATTATTCATGTTCCATAAAAAACTTCTCATTTTTGCAGTGTGATAAATAACATAGTGATTGACATTTTAAACAACTCAAGATTTATAATGCATGTACTACTACATCTTAACTAGTACTAGTTAAAGGTTCTTTATGATACCTTTATGCTTTATGGTACATGTATTGGGTAATATTTTGTCCTACACCATAATAAAGAATATCAGTCAAGTTTGTTATTGTAGCCATACTAATTTGTAAATCTAAATGCTTTATTTACCTGTGTAAGCCATTCTTTTCTTTTTTCTTTTTAGTTGATTATATATATTCTTACATTGTTGTATACCCCAATCTCCCACCACCTTGTCACCTATGAACTCCATCCTATTTGCTTGTGCTCATTCCTTCCCCTGAATTCCCCCTCCCTCTCTCTCTCCCTTTCTGTATGCTTTAGTTCAGTTATTAGTTTGTTAATTTTAACTTTTTCTTGTCATTTTGTTTGTTTTATCCCTATATCCCACATAAAATGAGACCATCTGGTGATTATCTTTTTCTTTTTGACTTATTTCCACTAGCATAATTCCTTCTAGCTTCATCCATGCTGCTGCAAATGACATGAGTTTATCTTTTTATTACTGAATAATACTCCATTATATAAATATACCATTAAGTAAATATACCACATTTGATCCATTCATCAGTTTTTGTGCATTTAGCTTGTTTCCAAGTCCTGGCTATTATAAACAGTGCTGTGATAAACATAGGCATGCAGATTTCCTTTTGAATCAGTGTTTTTGTATTCTTTGGGTAGATTCCCAGAAGAGGAATTGCTGTATCAAATGGTAGCTCCAAATTAGGTAGTTTGAGAGTCCTCTACACAGTTTTCCATAGGTCGGATCATTTTACATTCCCATCAGCAGTGTAAAAGTGTCCCTTTCCGCATTCACACCAGCACTTGTTGCTTGCATTATTTTATTTTTAAAGCAATGGTCACCTCAGAATGAGGTAATGAGACTGAATGTAGACTATTATTGCATCAGACTGTATATTGTGGTATTTATTTCTTTTATCATTTACTTTTAAAATATAGGTGCGAGAAGCTGCTTATAAAATTTTTCTTTATCCCAATGCTGGTCAACTGAAATGTTTAGAAGAACTGCTTAGCAACAGAGATCTTCTGGCAAAATTAGTTGGGTATTCTACATATTCCCACAGAGCTCTCCAAGGAACAATAGCTAAAACTCCAGGTAGGCCTGTTTGTCTAACTCTTAGGAACAAAATTAGCACTTTTTAAAAATAGACTTACTTGAGCTTTTTGTTTTAAAGTAGCTATATATAAGTATACTATATTTTTAATTGTATTCAGAGTCCCATTTGTTGATCTTGAGATAGGAATGATTGTTTTAATATGGTAAATAATTTAGAATATATTCTGCCCAGTCAAGGTATTCCATTTCATGTGAATGTTGAGAATAACCATCTTTAACATTTTATTGATGTTATTTTATTTTCATTTAACTCATCTAAAGTCTGTTCAATCTAACCAGGTGGTTAGAATTACTATGAAAAGGGATGAAAAAAAAATCAGTATTTATGTTGAAGTTAAGAATAGATGTATGGGCCGGGCATGGTGGCTCATGCCTGTAAGCTTCAGCCTTTGAAGCGACTAGAGCTAGGAATCGCAGTTCGAGTCCTGCCTGGGGCCTGTAGCGAGACCTCGTTCCAAAAAAATAGCTGGGCGTGGTGGTGTGCACCTGTAATCCCAGCTACCTGGGAAGCTGAGCCTGGGGATTGCTTGAGTCCGTGGTACCTCGGGCAATGAGAGCCTGCGGTTCCACAGGCAAAAATAGTGAAACCTAGTCTCAAATAAATAAACAAACAAACAAATAAATAAATAAATAAAAGTTTAACTAGAACACAATCATTAAAAAAAAAAAAAAGAAGTAGGTAGGACTGGGCATGGTGGCGCATGCCTGTAAGCGGCAGCCTAGCAAGCCGCGGCCGGGGCCAGGGATCACAGTTCGAGTCCCTCCGGGGGCACAGAGCGAAGCCTAGTTCCAAAAAAATAGAGCTGGGTGTGGTGGCGCATGCCTGTAATCCCAGCTACCTGGGAAGCTGAGGCTGGGGATTGCTTGAGTTTGTGGTATCCCGGGCAACATGAGCCTGCAGTTCCACAGGCAAAAATGGCGAGACCTAGTCTTAAAAAAAAAAAAAAAGAATAAATGTAGGCTAGGTCATATGAAATGATGTAGTTCTATTAATCTCTTTTTCTGAGAAGGGAATATTATTTGGGAAAGTTTATTTGTTTATTTTATGGGGGGAGAAGCACCATGCCTTGGTTTGTGGTAAACTTACCTTGTTTTTTTTGAGTTCTTTAATGACTGATAGTGTAGAATAAAATGTAATAAAATAATTATGTAAATGTATATAGCAAATTTGTTCACAGGTATTTATAAAGTTACATTTATGATTTAAACACTAAGTCAGGAGTTGGTGGTGATATCACAGTGGAGCTCTTCAGTCTCTTAGAGGCTTAATTTACTAGAGAGAAGTGGAGATGATGTGAGGGATTCCATAGGTTTCTGGTAATGGGTTTGATGAACCATGCCTTTCACAACTAAGAGAACACTGTAAATTAACTCTGTGGAAGAGCTAATAGGAATTCTATCCTTTCTTTATTACTTCTGTGTCTATCCCTTATTTCTCTAGGAAGTTCGTATCTTCTCTAAAGTTTTCTTAAATCCACTCTGTCTTGTTTCTCACTCTTACTAATGACCACTGTCCTTCATCTGTTTAGACTCTGCTAAGTCACAGGAGTATTACACTCAAAAAAAAAATTTTTTTTTTTTTGCTTATGTTTTCTGCATGGGGAACAGCACCTATTATATAATTCCATGCTCTATTAAAATCCTATCCGTTAGTTCTCACTTCAAAGCCTGCCTTTTTCATAAAGCCTGTTAAACTTTTTTATCTCTTGGACTCTCTCTTGTCCCTGAGTCTTTAAAACACAATTTGTTTCATATAGTTTGACTCCAGATAGATAGTATATCATTTTGTATGTCTTTCTACAGTCACTGTTTTACCCACTTTTAGAAATAATATATGTGATTATAATTCTAATTATACACATTACAGTATTATTTAGTGCTTATTCTGGACCATTATTCACTTAATACTCCTACAACCTTGTGAGGTAGATGTATGTATTCATTTTGCAGATAAGGAATCTAAGGGCATATTTTGTTGTTAAAAAGTGACAGATCTGAAATGCAAACTCATGCTCTAAACTTACGGTTTTCCACAAACTGCTTGAGACCAAGTGCCCCATGTTAGGTCACCCACATTTCCTTTCATTCATGATTTAGCAAGAATTTACTGAGGACCTACCATATGTCAGGTACTATAATCAACAGGAGTAAATCAGTATATAAAACAGATTCACATTCCTGCTCCCATGCAGTTTTTGTTTTTTTAGCTTTATTTTTTTATTGATTGCACACACACAGATATATATATATACACACAGATATATATATATCTGTGTGTGTGTGTGTGTGTGTGTGTATAAAAACATCACTGTGTACTCCAAGTTTCTCCCATCACCTTATCACCTGTGAACGGACTCAGTCTTCTATGCCTTCCCCCTCCTCCATGTAGTTTGTATTTGTAAGGGAGAGATTAGATAATAAATAGATATAGAATATGGTATGTTATTAATAATGACTTGTTAGTACAAGTTGTGGAGAAAATTGAACATAGGCGGTGATTAGGAATGTGAACATGTAGGTATGGTGTTTAATTTTAAGAAGAGGTGTCAAGGAAGGGCTGGCTGAGAACTGACATGAGCATAGACTTGAAGAAAGTGCAGGAATAGATCCATGTGGTTCTTTAGGGGGAGAAGATTAAAGATACAGGCACAGTGAATACAAGGTCTCCAGGCCATGGCACATTTGAAGAACAGCAGAAAGGGCCAAGTGGCCAAAGAGGAGAATGGTAAAAACTGAAAACAGATATGACAAATGGATGTATTAAGTAGAATTTTTCCTTGAATAGTGGGAGGTCATTGTAGGTTTTGAGCAGAGAACTGGGATAATCTGATTTAAATTTAAATTTTTTTTGAGACTAGGTCTTGCTGTTTTTGCCTATGGAACTGCAGGCTCACATTACAATCCCCAGCCTCAGCTTCCCAGGTAGCTGGGACTACAGGCACGTGCTACCACGCCCAGCCATTTTTTTGCGACTAGGTCTTGCTATGTGCCCCCGGCAGGACTCGAACCGTGATCCCTGACCCTGGCTGTGGCTTCCTAGGCTGCCGCTTACAGGCATGCGCCACCATGCCCAGCCTGATTTAAATTTTAATGGTAAGTCATGTGTTGTTGATATTGAGATATACTCAGTGAGGCAAGGGTGAAAGAACCATTTTGAAACTATTTTGTAGTAATCATGATAAGAAGTATTAAAGATGGTAAGTATTAAAGATGACAAGATGGAAGTGAACAATCTAATAGGTGATCAGATTCTGGATAAGATAGCATTTTGAAGGGAGAACTAAGGTTTTCTACCTGAGTGTTTGGAAAGACAGAGAGGCTGATGTTGACTAAGATAGGAAGAATGAGGAACTTTGTCTGAGATGCCAATTGGTGTTAAGGTGGTGATGTAGAATAGGCAGATATTCACTATGAAGTTGAGAGAGTTTGAAACTGAATTTGGTTCATTATTTAAGATTGTGAGATTATGAGATTGGCAGGAGGATGAGTACATTTAAGACCGAAGTCCAAGGACTGAGCTCTGTTGCACTTCAAGTGAGATCTCAGAGATATGAGGAAAAACTAAAAAAGGTTCCTAAGAGGGAGCATTCAGTGAGAGAGGAGGAGAGTGAACAGAACCTGTGGTCCTGGAGGCCAAACCAAAGAGGTATCTGAGGGAGAAGAGATAGGGCAGGTGAAGTCTGAAGAAGAGTGAGCAATGTGAGTTGGAAATCTCCAGACTTGAGCAGCTATTGCCAGATAGCATTACCAACCACATCACCATCACTTCATGGTAGTGTTTTGTAGAAGTCTGTGCAGTCACATAGAATATGACCTCTGTTTCCTTGAAGGATTTAAGATTTAATTGAGAGCTCAGATATATACATATAAAAGGGAGTAATTATACAAGTTGGTGTCTTTTCATTGCCAGATGTTAGTAGCAGCAGAAAAACAGTGCTGTAGAATTTTGTGAGTTCAGTAGATTTGTCAGATGCTCTGTGACTGTTGAGGTGTTATGAAGGAAGTGCAATTTGAGATGAACAGTGAAGGAATGGTGAGATTTCAGCAAAAGAGAAAGGTAGGAAGGGGTAAGCAAAGGTTAAGGTGCGTGTTCATGTGACCACTGAATTAGTAAATAATTTTCCAGGAAGGCATTTATTCACTCTTGGGAGTTTTAAAGTCGTTCTTTCTTAAGGACAATTTTCCAGATAGATTAGTTGAGGTAGATTCTTCAATATAGCTAGAAACTCAAAATGGGTGAAAGTAAAAGGTAGTTTATTTAGATATACAAAGTGTATTATACAGATTTATTTGAAAACAGTTCTTTATGACAGCTGGTATGATCACTTGAAATGAGATTTCATTTTTAAGTTAGTGACAGCTTTTTCTAAAATTTGTAATACCAGGTGGCACATGTGGCAGTATTTTCTGAATTACTTAAACTTTTTAAGGGCGCACAGTGGCAAAAAATCCCATGACTTACTGGTTTAAGTTAAGCTTCATTTTCCTCTCAACCTTTCATTTTATTCAGAAAGTAGATAGCTTAAGTTGAAGAGAGCAAGAAACTTAAAACCATATAAAAGATCATCTGGGAACTTTAAAAATATTTGTGACAAATTCTAAAATATGTTTATGAAATCTTTGTACACATAAATGACAAAAAGAGCTAAATTCAAAAATACACATGAAAAATTTACTATCATAGGAAATAATGATAATTTCACCGTATTGCATTTATGAATCTATAAAATGGAATGACTTACAGCTTAAAAATTCTTTAAAAAATTTAAATTTTTAGTTTTTTACTTTTGCTTTCTTTTAGTGTTGATCCTGACTAAATTATCCTGCAATTGTATGTAAAAATAACACTGATTTCAAAAATCTAATGTCCAGTCAATCATGTTCTAAACTCTAATTATTTTTATGAATAAATCAGTCTAGTCTCTAAAATTCAGAGGTGTCCAAGAAAATGGTTTTTTCTCTTGCATATATGAATTGATAGAAACACATTTAAATTTTAGTTTCTTAGGGAAATAATTCATTTTGGGAATGAGAATATAAAGCTTTGGATTATTGCTATATTACTTTGTTTTTCTGATAAAGAGATAATAATCATCTAGCAATATTTACTTTATACTTAATTTATGTTAGCAACCTGGGTTCCCTATGAAAGTCATCCTTTCAGGATATTGTAGTGTGTCGATTATGAGCATCATGTTATAATTTTAGCAAATGTGTTCACTTTGTGTAATTAAAGATATTTTGGATTTTATTTTTAGAGACTGTCATGCAGTTTCTTGAGAAACTATCTGACAAACTTGCTGAAAGGTTAGTTTTTACTCAACTCTTTAAAGTGTTTCATTTAGTTGTCTTTTTTAAAGATTTGATATATAAAAAATTAGGAAGTAACCTATTAAGAATGAAAGTTGTACTATTGGGCGAGATACGTGGACTGTCCACAGAGAGACCTTAATAGACCGGGCACGGTGGTGGTGGTGTATGCGTAAGCGGCGGCCTAGGAAGCCGCGATGGGGACCAGCGGTTCGAGCCCCGCTCGGGGCAACGTAGCTAGACCTAGTTCCAAAAAAATTGCTGGGCGTGGTGGTGCGCGCCTGTAATCCCAGCTGCCTGGGAAGCTGAGGCTGGGGATTGCTTGAGTCCATGGTGCCCCCGGGCAACGTGAGCCTGCGGTTCCATGGGCAAAAATAGCGAGACCTAGTCTCAAAAAATTAGAGCCTAATAACTAGGCTAGGCTACGTTTTGAAATTATAGCATTCTTCCTCAGTATTGTCAGTATTGAAAATTTAGCGCCCTCCCTCTGATTAACCAACTGTCTTTCAAAACCCATTGTTGATATGCAATTTAAAACGTTGTCCAGATCTTTTTGAAAGTATATATTTTAACTCCACCAATCAACTTTATAACAAATTCAGAAAGTCTTATTTCTCTTCTTTTGACCAAAATGTAATTGGCACAGGAATATAGTGAACTGATCTGTGATTTTTGCTTTTGTGTATTTAAAAAATGCTCTGCTGCAGTGTTTGTAATTTCAAATTGAAGTGTTTTACTGTCTTTGGTGGACTTGTTCTATTCCTACCATCCCTCTCCCTGCTGCCCAGTCTCTCTGGTCACAGCGCTCTCCTGCACTGGCACTCTGAAGTGCTTTGTTGAGGGCTTTGCTCCAGATTGCCTCCAGAGACCTGGATTCCAGGCAGAGGCACGTTGTGGTTTGTAAATGAGGGCCATGTTCTCTCATTCCTTTTTTATAATGTTTTCTAAAATTTTGTTTGCCTTTTTGACCTCACTGACATGTTAAATTTGACTTCAGATGTTTGTTTTCTATCATAAACTCATGCTTAGAACAAAAATCCTTTCTAATTTGGATTATATTTAAAGATTTTTGAGTTTTCTTTTAATTTAGTGAACTGCTATTTGATTCCTCTTTGCGTTGCTGGCTAAGTGTTAGTGTTCTTTCTCTATTTGTGTGTCAGTATAGTCTGCATTTTTAGTAAACATATCTTCAGACTTTTACAGTTACATATTTGATTATTTCACAACCAAGTTTTTCTGTAGAGGAAACACTGTGAATAGTAATCTTAAACATAATCTGTGTTAATCTTCTTTCATGGAAAGTAATAATCTCCTTTTTAAGTTATAGCAAAAAGTAGTGGTCTGAAATTTACATGCCCAGGTGACATTGCTAATTCTCAGATAAGTACTGTAGTAACTTAGGTACATATTGCTGTTTCTTCTTATATATGTAAAATTTGGATAAATATTGGTGTGTATTTGTAGTACATATTGTTTCTAAAAATTTTATTATGAACATTCGAAAGTAATGTAAGCTAGTTCTTATGTAACTAGCATAACACCTAGCATAGTTCTTAACCTAGTAACATAACATAGTTCTTTTATAATATAATAACTGTTTTGTTCTAACAAAGGTAAACCTGTTTTACAGAACTGTGAAAGATTTTGAGATGATACGAAGAATTAAAATGAAGCTAAATCCTCAAAATTCTGTAAGTGACTATGTTGGGATATTATTATTATACTATAGTGTATCAATTAATGTTGTTATCTTTTGACTCTAAAACTTCTGTGATATCCTGATGGTATGTGTAATCTCATATCTGATCTTGAGTTTTGGTGAATACATTGAGATATTTGATCTGTGTGCATGACTGATGCTTCCAGGAAATCAATATTTTTGTTGAGTGTCCTAAAATAAATGCACACATACATATATATAAATGTTTAGTAACACACTACATATTAATTTGCACTCATGAAAAAGCTACTTTCATCATATGGGAAGCTGGCTTCCCAGTTAGAGGCAGCCTTTAAGCTCAGTGGATGTTTGATCTGACAGGTGGCAGTTTTAACCACCAGTGATAAGGTTGAGGTTTTCTCTTTGGTTTGCTGACTTGTGGAACTCAGTAAGCACATCAATATTGACCAACAAAACACTCCCCATCCTAAAAACACTTGTGTTGTTTTCAATCAGAAGAACAAATGATCACAAGTTCTTATAGTACTGACTAAGTGTCCTTGTGGTATAGCCAGAATGTTGCCCAAGTGATTGAGGCACCTGTGGAATTCCACTTATCTGGATACTGGTTCAAAGCTACTATAGGATTGTCTATAGAGTGCTGCTGGAGTTGTCTGCAGCTGTGTGACTAAGGTAGAGCAAGGGAAAGAGTTGTAGGAGATGATCTCATACACAGTAGGCCAAAATCAGATCAGGTAGGAACTAAACAGGAAGCATTATTGAGTAGAATGTGGGAAATCTGTAAAGGATGATCCACTCAGGTATTTAAGTTTTCCTTTCTTTCAGTTTTCTGTCCCGGTTTTTAAACACAACAATACTTCCTTATGACTTAATTTTTCTTTGCCTAGATTAGAGTTAATTCTGCCTTAGTTAATATTTTTAATTGATGCTTTCATTTTTGGGATCCACCCTAAGCTTCTTGCTTAGATTTAGAAAGAAACCTTAATCTTACCTTTTAGTATCCTAATCTCACCTGCAATATGTTTTAGGGATTAATACATGAGTTACATTTTGGGAAAAGTTTTCAACATGGCTAAATTAATTCACATTACTTTACATTTTAGAATGACATTTGTTGACCTTCCTTCCAGATTCTGGCATTATGCCTTATTTATACTCTCTACACATTGATTATATGCAAGTCAAAATAAAAGAGGCAGGTATTCCTGCCAAATCATGAGTTCTTAGGGTTCTTATGAAGCTTTTCTCATACAATAATAGGTTTACTTTTTATAAGCTGACTAAATTATTGGTGAAATTGTAAAATAATCAGTAGCCTTCATACAGTGAATTATTCCATTATAGGAACTAATGCCTTGGGATCCCCCCTACTACAGTGGTGTGATTCGTGCAGAGAGGTAAGTATTTTGAGAAATACTCCATGAGAAGGAAGAAGGAAATGAATATTTGTTGAGCACATTGCACATTATTTATGCAACTGCTTTCTTCATTTTGTTGTCTACATTATTACAAACCCATATTGCCTTAAAATTAGGCCTTCTCCTGGCATGGTCAGCATCAACCCATCTTATCTGTAAAATATGCTATGTTTTAGTTGTACTTTTATCACTCCCCCCACAGGCCTGCTCTTGTGTGGCTGATGACATATCCTAGTTTAAAACTTTTATGAATTTCCCCCATGGTATCCAGAATCTGGGCTCTTCCTCTCCACCTCTCCCCTGTGCAGCTTCCTTGTTCCCTTACTAGATTGTGACCATTTTGGGACTGAGAAGTTGCTAGAATCCTGGTTGTATCCCATTTCTGGTGCTCAGCAAATACTTGTTGAACCATGGAAGCATAAAATAGTTGCTGGCATAGTGCTATGTGATTTTCTTAAGTTTTCTTACTTTTATTTGAACATGTTGGCAACACATTATTGGCACATCTGGAAGGATATAAATGAAAAAAAGATTCAGGAAACTTGATTGAAATACTCTTCTGGCCTGTATTCTGCTGTATTTATTATATTGGAGCAAAGTAGTAGAAATGTTTTCCCCCAAACATAACCTGTCTCTGTCATCTTTGTATTTACATCTAAACCTAGGAAATAGGGAAACCTATTCAAAGTGTACACATTTAAAAATGCATCCCAAAGTAACTTTATGTGGACATTAGGAATTTAAAAATATCTCACAGTCCTGTTCTCTGACAAACCATTAACAATTATCTCTTTTAGTTCATTCTTGAGATATGCATCTCAGTATTTAAATTGATTTAATTAATTTAAATAACAAAAGGAAATGTGAAAGCTTTGTGTTTTTATTCTCATTAAAGCATCTTATAATACAGTTGTTTGGTTGGTATTAAGCTTTAAAGTATTCGCTGTTGTGAATTATTCAATATTAAGTAATGAGCATTAACTACATAAATAAATTAGACTTTATGATTTCTTTTGGAATTTGTCATAAAAGCAGAAAACAACTTTATTTGTTCTTTTCTATACTGGTATAAGGAGGAGCCCTTAGATTGGTTATTGTGCTGAAGAACTTACCCACTTAATTTCTATTCATTTCCTTTCTTTGGCTTCTCTGTTAAATCTACATTCCCAAAGCCATCTTTCTTACAAATCATAATTATCTCATAACCTTTAGGTAATAATACCTTGTTAGTTACTGTTTTTTATATCTGTATACCAAACTCAACTTCAGCTGCCTTCTCTATGGAAGTTCATAGATTGTTATGATAATCTGTAATAATTTGTGATTGAATGCTTAGACAAATTCATAACTTAACATGTTTGTTTTACAAATGTATTTGTTTCATAAGTGTGTCTTATGGTTTCCAGAATTCAGACATTGCTCCCCATAGTTGCATAAAAATTAATATTGCTTTAAATTTTTTTTCAAAGAAAAATTTACTTCATCAAGATTTAGCATAAAGGGATATTAAATATTTTTATTAATAATTTTCATATTTATATAAAATATTTAATTTTGACAATTTAAATTAGATAAATTTGTTTCTAAACTTTGCTACTGTGATTTTTATGTGGTTTTTGTTCAGAATGCTGACCCCTTCTTGGCCTTTTTTACCCAAAATACAGCATTGAAAAGTCTTTTGTTGTTAACTAAATCTAGACTCAGTACACAGAGATCCCTGAGCCTGTAAAAGATTGGGAGTTCTCACTCTGCTATACAGTGATGTGTCATATTGTCCAAACTGACTGTTGGGAAGAATGGGAACACTGGAGCTAGCATGGCAGCACGGCCAGGACCTTGTTTTCTGGATTGGAGGGTCATAGGCAAGTGCTAGTTCTATTACTAAGCAAACTATATATGAGCTTTGGAAAGTTAGCTTACTCTCTAAATACACTAGCAACATTATCTATAAAATAGAGGATCTAATAGTCCCCACTTGATAGTCCCTACTTGACTCAGGCTTAGTTTTTTAAATGGACACTATTCTATGGAATTAACCTTCTTGGTCATTCTTCTAGAGAACGGTTCACTCTAAAATAGATAACTTTAAGTGTTCTCTAAAAAATTTTGAAGGTGTCAGTTCTCATTTAAAGCACCTGTAAAGGAAATACCCATCTAAAAGGTAATTAATATATATGGTTAGGTGTAGCCTGCTTTTCAAAGATTTGGGTAATAGAAAAAGATTACGTGAACAGAAGTCATTCTTGCCAATACTTCCCAGTATCACAGTTTCCAAGGTGGAAATGCTCAGTGTCTGGCTGGCAGGAGAACTCACTTTTGGTGACTTTCCTCTTTAAGCTGGTGGGGTGACACTACTACATTCAAAATAAAATTGCATCTGTCATTTAAGGTTGCCTGTCTTCTAATGTAACCCACTACTTTTTAAACAGTGAATATAAACATTTGCAGTAATCTGTTTGCTAAAGCTTCCTCCATTCTCTACTAGTATTCTTTTCTATCCACAATTACCTCAGCCAAATTAAACTCCGTTTTTCCCTGTCAGATTCCCTTCTATGTCAGAGACAGAGCTTTCATCTTTGCCTTCTTTTGCTGTCTTTCAGTGTTTACATGTATCCATGAAACCTCCAGTAGTGTACTAATCAGCAGCTCCTACTTCTGCTGTCCTTTCAGCCTAATGAATAACTGTATAGTTGACCTTCTAAATATGTGTTCTGACTGAAACAGGGCGACCACAAAGGCACTTTTTAACTTAACTTGAAACACATACAGGCCTGCTTCTCTCTCTACGAAGCAGGCTACAAGCAGTACATTAGCAACTACCTTTAACTTGAACACCTATGCCTGCTTCTCTCCCTAGGAAGCAGGCTACAAGCTGGCCATTTATCTTTACCTTTTACTAGATACACCTATCTGCCTGCTTCTCTCCAAGAAGCAGGCTACACACTGTTCATTAACATTTACACTGATCACCTTTACCATTGATATGCAAAAGCCAGCCAGCTGCTCTCTGCTTCTCTAAACTGCAGAAGAAAAACTTAGAAACACAATTTAAACTCTTGTGGGGTTCTTTCCACACCATCCCCAGCCTTCTCAGCCAAAATACTAAACCAATGCAAGACTATCAGTGCAGACTAATTTATTTCTAACAAAGTGATTTCCTAATAACTACAAAAGAAACATGTAAGGAAAACTGATTACTTTAACATTGTCCAAAACCTTTCTCAGCATTGTCCAAAGTCCTTTCCCAGATTGCCCCAAAATCCTCAGTCCTGATCATCTCACCAATGTCCAGTCAGAGCTCATCCATCTCCAGACGCTTGAAGACATGTTCCTTTGGCTGCTCCCTTGGCTTGTTCCTCCTTGAATTCCACTCTGTGTTCTTGTCTTCCAGGTAGCAGGAATTCCATGGTGCCGGACCATAGCCAAGTTCACTTTCTTTTCAGGCCTAACTTTTGCACGGCCTCCTCCAGATACAGGTCAAACTCAGCAAAACAAACTCCAACACGGAGTTCAAATCTGCAAACTTCCTAACTGCCTTTAGCACACATGCGGCTAGTCCAGATCAGCCAAGGCCTGCAGGCCCTCCGTGCCACATGGCCAAGCTCACATGGTTCACATCTCCATCTTACAAAACGGTCAAAACCAAATCACTCTCCTCCATGAATCTATCTGACCTCCATGTTGCATCCGATCCTTCTCTTTGTTTGCACACCCTTTATATACCCTGATTTCCCACCTTCCAGGAACCACATCTGGACCATTTCACTTCTTCCTCCCTCCTGCATCTCCCTAAAGGGAAATTCCAACTAAGGTCATTCTCACATTTTAACATCTGTCCTTGAAATCTGCAATCTTAAACAGGAGACAATGGGAGGTAGCACACACTGTCATGACTGTCATATTCTAAATGTGTTGGTCAACCATATCTTAAAATGCTTAAGGACAAAGTCTGTCTGATTTCTATTCTGTTTGAGTGAAATACTTTATGCTCTCAATAAGTACCTATTCATTGATAACCATTGATCAGACCTGTATCTAGATCAGTAATAGAAACTCTTTATTAAAAGCAATCCAGGGATAAATCTGTTTGTAAGGAGAATATCACATTTTTGTGGATGACATTTTTCATCTGTCAAATTTGTTAAAAACTTTGACCCTTTAGAGGTCAACAAAATTCTCATTTAATGATGGCATTTTCCACCATGCTTGTTTTGTTCTTTGAGTAAGAAATCACTACCTGTTCTGGAAGTATAGTATAACATACTCAGAATCCCAAAGAGACTTCATTTTATTTAAAATTTCAATACAAATTAGCTTGACTGTTAACTAAGTAAAAGAACTTACAAGGGATGCAGATGGGACTGTTAAGAACTGGGGAGTTTTAACATCTGTTTTAAGTATCTTAAGTGGCAAGTAGTTGAGTTTTGGTTTGAGATTTCAATAATCTTAATTGACTAGGGTAGCTGAGAAGCACAGCTAATAAATGAAAAAAGAAAGGAAAAAAATAATAGTTTGGGGCTGAGGTTAGAAGAGAAGATTTCTAAATACTTGTTAAATTCTTCGACTTTCAAGTAAAGATTCAAATGTGTGGTTTGACAGGAAATGAAAAATAGAAGGGGCTTTCCCTGATTTGAGCTTTTCTTCCAAATTAATCCCAGGAATGTTTTTGTTTTTCTGTTAAATGCTTCAGATTTATTTTAAGTTTCTTAAATCTCCATCTAAAGAAATGAAAGTACCTGTTTAGGAGTAAGACAAGAAATTAATGTGTTTTGAAGTTACCAAAGGTTGATTCCAGAAAATAGTGGTGTAAGTGACTGAGAGTAAAGCTTAAAGAGCAGGTAATATATCTATTTTAAGTTTTGCTCTTAGATTCTTCATGGAAGAGTAAAAATAATTTCAACATGAAATTATGGAAGGTATATATATGTACTTTATTTTAACTTGAATTTTATTTGGGGGCAGTTAAATTCACATGGTACAAAAAACAAAACAAAACTTTAAAATCTGTTCCTTGAGAAATTTTGAACTCATCCCTGCCCCCAGAAATAGTCATTTTAAGCATTTTTTGGGGGAAAATTTTTTAGACCTTGCTACAAAGATATGAATGGTTAGTAATATATTTCCATATTTGTGCTTTACCTCCTTCCAGTTCTCTTCCCTTTATCCTTGCTTTGCTGTAGTTGCTCACCCTAATAAGTTGTTAGCAGTGCAGTTTTAATTTAGTCATTCTAGGGAAACTGGGCTGAGACAGACAACATTGAATAGTGACTATTATTTTTTTCGCTACCACTCTTGTATCTACTTGTTTTTTTCCCTTCCTCCTTCCTCTTTATGTAAGAACCCTTATGGTGTTTATTGATCTCCTAATTTTTGAAAATCAGTTATCAAATTGCCTGCTATTTAAATGTCCAGTATTTGTTTTTATTGTTCTGATTTGCTTTACTGCACATAATTATTTCAGACTCTTTACAATTTGTTGAAAATGGATGTATTTCTTTCTTTCTTATGGCTGCATAGTACTCCATGGATCAATATGAATATACCAAATCATCTTCAGTCACCAGTACATCACTGGATAGTTAGACTGGCTTTGTGTCCTATCTATGGTAAATAATGTTGTTATGAACATTGTGGAACATACAGATTTTTGTATTAATTCCTTTTATATGCCCAAGAGTGGTATTTCTGTGTTGTATGGTATTTATTACATTTTCAGTTTTTTTTAAGGTAAATTAAGATTGCTTTCGATAATTGTTGCATTCATTTTACATTTCCACTAGCAATGTAACTTTTCTTTGCATCCTTTCCAATACTTTTTATTGGAAAGTTTTTTTAATATATTCTTTTCTCACAGTGAGATTCTCATGGGATTAGATTTCATTGTGATTTTAATCTTTATCTCTCTTACTTGAAATGATGATGAACACGTTTTCACATGTCTGTCGCCTACTGGATAGCCTCCTTGGTGAATTGTCTATTCGTATACGCTGCCCATTTATTAACTGGGTTGTTTGTTTTTTATTCAATTATGTTAATTTTTAAAATATTTTGGGTATTAATCCCTTACTTGCTATATGTGAATATTTTCTATATCTATAGGGTGTATTTTTAATCACCTTGTAATTTTTTTTGCTGTTAGTCTTTTTAAGTTAGTAATCCCAATTGTTTATTTTTGTCTTTAGCCCTATTGCCAAAGGGATTGAGTTCCTAAAAATACCTACATTGGTGATATCATGAAATATACCTCCATTGTTTTCTTCTGTGTATTTTATTGTTTTAGGTAGTATATCTAATATAGTTGGAGTTTATTTTGTATATAAGTCTCTTGTGTGTGACTTTCCAGTTTTCTCAGCACCATTTGTTAAAGAGACTGTCCTTTCCACATTTTATGATAATGACTGCTTTATCATAGTTTAGAGGCTTATGTGTACATGGGTTTCTTTTTTTTTTTTAATTTATATGTAAATTTCACATCTTTGCAATCCCAGGGATTTGCTCCCCCCCCTTCCCCCCCTCCCTTTCCCTTCTGTCCATTGTTGTGTGCTTTGGTTTGGTGCTCAGCCTGTTTTGTCTTTTCCTCATGGCTTTTATTTACTTTTTTTTTCCCTTCAATATGTCCCATATATTAGTGAGACCATTTGATTTCTGTCTTTCTCTTTTTGACTTGTTTCTGCTAGTATGATTCCTTCTAAGTACATCCATGTTGTCAAGAAGTCATCTAATTTGTCATTCTTAATTGATGAGTAGTATTCCATTGTGTATAAATACCACATTTTTTTCAACCAGTCGTCTGTTTTGGGACACTTGGGTTGCATCCATGTCTTTGCAATTATAAATAGTGCTGCGGTAAACATCCGGGCACAGGTGTCCCTTTGTACCCACATTGAGGTCTCTTTGGGTAGATTCCCAAGAGAGCAATTGCTGGGTCAAATGGTAGATCCATTTTCATTAATTTGAGGGTCCTCTACACAGCTTTCCATAGAGGTTGGACCAGTTTACACTCCCACCAGCAGTGTAAGAGTGTTCCTTTCTCTCCACATCCTCGCCAGCACTTGTTGTTGCCTGTTCTTTGAATGTGGGCCTTTCTTACTGGTGTAAAGTGGTATCTCATTCTGGTTTTGATTTGCATTTCCCTTATTGCTAGTGATATATATATATATATATATATATAGAGAGAGAGAGAGAGAGAGAGAGAGAGAGAGGAATATTACTAAGTGATCAAGAAAGAAATTTATACCATTTGCAGCAACATGAATGGATCTTGAAGGGTTAATGCTAGACAAAAAGCTGTGAACTTTATTAGGTAATAATAGCATTGTTTATATCAGAAAATATCCTTATTTTTCAGAGACATGCTAAGTATGTACTTACTGTTGAAGAGATTACTCTGTTTTACAGGGTTTCCAAATGTCTGGATATGTCTGGTTGCTTTCTTGTGGTTCCTTTATTATATATAATACCTCTAAGCTGACTGTTATAACTGCCTGCCCTTTCTCATTGTTTTGGTTATTCTTACTATTGTATTTGAGATACGGATATTTAATTTCACATATTGACAATTTAAGAAACTGAGAGAGACTGTTTCAAGTATAAGTGTCTCTGCTATCCTCACTTTGGGCTCTGGTCTCTATAATGGAGATTCTGTCACCTAATGCTGTATCAAGATAATATTGTTATTCTTTCTCTCTAAAGTCAGGTATAATGATTCTTCTTGTCTGGGATGATGATGAATTGTACTACATGTGTTCATTTTAAATTAGATTGATGTTAGCTACAATTTTCAGCGAACTGTGTAGCTCATCTGTACCACCAAGGATATTGTTGGCTGGTTACCAGGAAATTCGGCTGAAACAATTTTCTTGTTTGTAACTTCAGACATTGACAAAGAACCAAAGTGGTGACGGTTGATTCTTCATAAGATAGTAGGAAATTTGTTTTTACGACAATTTAATTACCAAAAGATAAACAGGTTTCTGGTGTCAGTCAGTTCTTTCATTGTATCTTACATTTTTTTTTTTAAAACCAAATAAAAGAGTAACTTTCCATGTGACTTTCAAGACGTTCCATGTGACTTTCAAGATGTTTCAAAATGCCATCCATCTATCACATTATAATCACACTTGGTCAATCTTTCCTAATGCTGAAAGCATTCTATTTTATTTTATTTTGATAGTGTTGAAAATAGTTCTCTGACAATGTTGTCAGATTATCTGCTCTTTTCAAATATACATTTCCTAATCCACACATGTCCTCTGGCAGGTCATCCTGCTCATTTTGCAGTGAGTGCTTGTAAAGTATCTGCTATTTGGTGCTCTTAGACTTGCTTTTACTTAGTGAATAGAATAGGATAAGACAGCAGCTTGTGTTTACCTGCAGTTTCAACTTGGATTTATTGACTTTACTTAATTGTGTTTTATATTTTTACTAAGTTCAATGCCAGGTTTTTTGGAAATGATGCCCAAATGCTTTCTTTATCTTAACTGGGGTGCATTAGAGGTTGAACTCTTAAATCTGACTCAGTGTGCTTCTTAAGTGCAGTGACATTTTAATTTTTTAAAAACTCAAATTTTAACAAATGTAATGGTTCAATTGATTTGATATTAATAGTCCCATATTTATTTCAGCAATAATGTTTCTAATGTGGATTTTGTGATACTGTTAAATTGCATCTTTATGCAGTTTGTCTAAATGACAATTTAGACATTTAGATAATTATGTCTAAATGTCATAATTTATACCATGTTGATTATGTGTTCTAGTTCTTGTCATTAACAACTGAAAAATTATAAACCTATATGTAGTATGTTTTTAAACAGACAATTCAATAGTATTTATTAAACTTTAACATTTAGCAGCTGTGATAGATAGCAGTATCCACCACAATAATAGCATCATTTTCTTCCTATTTCTTTCTGAGGAAGAGGAATCAAAAGATTCTAAAGTTCTATTTCAGGATTCAAGTTAATGGAACAATACACAAATGGTAATAAGACTCACTTATAAAACAGTAAAAAAATTTTGAAGTGATGAAAGAGATGATAAATAAAATCCTCAAAATGCACTTTTACTATTTTTAATGACTGATATATTACTGCTTTACAGTTTTATTGTGTTTATATTGGATTGTGTCTCTGATATGCTTGTAAGGTTTTACGTGTAGTCCTTTTCTATTGTTTTGGGATCTCTAGATAGTAACGGAGGAGGTCTTATTAGCAGAAAGTTGAGGAGGGAGATGTCTTACTTGGGTATTACAGGCAGTCTCTGGTGAGTTGTCACTGTATCTGAAGACCCTTCTTTTGAATGGGATTGTTATCCCTATACTTCAGCTCTACCAAAGCAAGGGTGGGGAGCAGCCACATCCTGACTGTGACTGGGAGGACCTTGAGGGACTCAGTGACCTGGGATTACTCAGACATCCTATGTAGTATCTCATGTTGTGTGGAAGATGTAAACTGAGAGCATAAAAGGCTGGGTACCCTCAGGTTGGGGCTTCTGCTTTCCAACTGTCTTGTCATGACTGTTTCTCAGGGCACCTCAGGTCTGGATTGTGTAACTACTGGAAATACCTCCAAACTTTTTGAATCTCTGTTAGCCTCTTTGGAGCTTTTCCCATTCTGGTTGTTTTTCAGGGAGGAGTTGTCTCAGGGTGTGGAGGAGCATGCAGGTGTGTGTCATCTCTTCCTTGCTGTTTACGTTGCTAGGGAAGGTATAAGGTGATCTAGGCTTGATTAAATTTGTATGCCCAATTTGTTTTAATACCCTTGAATCTTCTTGGGTACTCTTCCTTCAGCCCTTCCACTTCCACCAGGGAGCTAATCTGTCAGCATCCACCTCAGGTACCATATTCTCTTCAGAGTTCTCCGTGATCCCCGGTTCTCATTTTCTTCTAGCAGGTGGAATTAACAAAAATAAGCCTCATTTTTGTTCCCCAAACACTTTTACTTTACTCTTGTGCCCTTATTACTTGGATTAGTCATTCATTATGCCTACAGTGCCTTTTCCTATATCAAGGAATTATCAGGCACAAGTAGGTGATTTGTGAATATTTACCTCATTGATTAAAACTTCTGGACAGGGTGTTAATATGAATTATGGAGTATCTGCTTTTCTCCAGGCCCTCTGCCAGCTCCTTGGCTTGTATTTATCTAATCATCACTGAAATGTGTGAATTATTCTTCTCGTTTTTCTAGTGAAGAAATTGAACCCCCAGAAGCCAAATAACTTATTCATAGTACAGTAAGAAATGGAGGCAAGATTTTAGCTTAGAACTCAGGGTTCATTGTCTTATTCTCTTTGAGTCCCAACTTCCTTAAATAGAATACGGTAATAATTCTTGTGATACCTATCTCACAGAATTAGAAAAAGGATAGTAGACATTCTTGCTGTCAAAGTGTTGTGCAAGTTGTAAATCACCATGTAAATATAAGGTAATATCTCAAACCATTACAAGTCTTACTTTACCAAATTATTCTAACTTTGCTGTTTATCCTCAGTCTGTTCTTATTAACATCATCCCCTTTGCTTGCAAAAGTGCTAAGTCATCCTTCGTCTTATAACACAAAGAGTTATTCCTCCTATGATCCTTGGAAAGATTATAGTCCTCTCTCATTTTTCCTTGCCAAACCTTTCCGAACAGTAGTCTATATAGGGTGTTTCCTTCCTAATATCTAGAGTCTGATTTATAGCCCTGTCAGTCTACCAAACTAATTTTTACTGATACATCTGCCACTTGCCAGTCATAAAGTTCAGAAGTCGCTTTATTCCTCAGCACCCCAAGCTTCTCAGGTTTTTGACAATGCTTACCGTTTCAAATCCCTGAAATTCTGTTTTTAGTACATATGCTCCCTGCTCTCTATTTTTATATCACTTCTGCAAACTCATTCTTTTGCGGTTTTAGAAGTAAGCTTAGGTTTTCATCCCCTGAGTTATATGGAACCTCTTTGCCTTTCACTCATGAAAACATTTTGAAAATATGAATGAAAAATGAAAGATGCAATTATTTTCTTTTGCTTGCAGGCATTTGTCAGAACCAACTTTAGCACTGTAGCTTCAATAATAGCATGCTCTCACTTCTCTCTTTGAAATCATTTTTTCAACACCCATACCATTATTGTCTAATTAAAGTGGAAATCTCAGCCCTTCCACTTATTGCTTCTAACCTTGGAGAGATTGCTTATCTTCTTGTAAATCTGTTTTCTTATTGGTTGATATAGTATAGGAATAGGACCTGGTAGGATTATTTTAACTATTTAATGAGATACATTATGTGAGCAGATGTTAGTTACCATCATCATCATCATCATCATCATCATCATCATCATCATCTAGTAGGAATCATGAAGTATGCACTCTTTACAGATTAACTTCTTTCATCTAGCAAAATGCATTTAAGGTTCTTCTATGGTCTTTTGTGGTTTAATAGTTCATTTCTATTCAGGGCTAATATTCCATTGCTTGTGTTTACCACAGTTAGTGTCTTCACTTCCTTAAGACATCTTGGTTGCTTACAAGTTTGGCAATTAGTGAATGAAGCTGTTATAACCATTTGTATGCACATTTTTGAGTGAATATATAAATTTTCAAATCATTTGGTTAATAACAGGATTGTGAGTGCTAGATTTTATGGTAGGATTATGTTTCATTTTATAGGAAACAGCTAAACACTCTTCCATAGTAACTGTACCATTTTGCATTCTCAGCAGTCTAAGAGTTTTCTTTGTATAGGCCCTTCACCTTCTTTGTTAAGTTTATTCTGAGGCATTTAATTTTTAGGGGTGTAATTTTAAATGGAATTATTTTATTTTTTCCCTCTTCTAACTCATTGCTTGCATATAGGAAGGCAACTGATTTTTGTGTATTGATTTTATAACCTGCCACTTTGCTGAATTGATTTAATGTTTTAGTTAGTTTTTTAATAGTCTTTAGAGTTCTCTATGAATTATGTCATCTTCAAGTAATAACTTTACTCGTTTTCCAATTTTGGGTTCCTTTTATATCTATTTCTTGTCTAATTTCTCTAGCTAGAACTCCCAATACTATATTTAACAGCAGTGGTGAAAGTGGATATCCCTCTTGTACCAGATCTTAGTGGAAAAGCTTTCAGTTTTTCTCAGCTGAGAATGATGTTAGTTGTGGACTTGTCATGTATGGTTTTTATTATGTTGAGTTATGTTATGTTTATTCCAAATTTTCAAGGTTTTAATCATAAATGGATATTGAATCTTCATATGGTTTCTTAGTATCTATTAATATAGTCCTATGATTTTCAGTCTTTTCTTTTACTGGTAGGAATTAGGTTAATTGACTTCAGATGTTGTCATTCTAGTGTCCCAGTTATAAATCCTACTTGGTCATGTTGTAATTCCTTTTAATACTGATATGGATGGGGTATTTAGAGGGCACAGTTCCATACTTGCTCAGGGTGCTTATTGTGGCAAGCTGGTATAAGTAGGCATTTGCTGCTGGTGACTCTGAACATGCCCTCAATCAGAGAGCACACCAGTGTCATGCTAGTACCCACCAAAGTCCTTGGATCCCATTATGGGACCTTCCCAGGCCTGTGAAGGGTTGCTGTTCTTGAGTCTTGCCATTTCCACTCTCCTGGTTTCTGGGTCCGGTGGCTCCCAAGCTCATGTTTCCTCTTCATACCTTACTCCTAGCCTGTGCTGCAGTCATCTGCCTTTCTTTAAGGCATTTTTGTCTCTATTCTGCTGCAGTTTAGCTGTGGTATGTGGCAGAGATGAGCCCAGTGTCTTTACTGTGTTGCCATTTGTCCTTCTGTGAAGGTCTTCCTCTTCTTTTGAAATGTAGTATAATAGTAGTATATGTACATTTTTATAAATATCTGTATATTAAGTTTGAATACTCAACAATTATTTTGTTGATAGGGATGCATGATTAAAAAGTTAGGATACCATAGATCTAAATGTCAAATCCCAGTTCCTCAGGTTATTATTCAGGCCCTCAATTCTCTGCCCATTGTCTAGAGTCCTCTCCACTTGTCTACATATACCCTCTGACTTATGAACACTTTCATATTTCATCACCTCATTACTTGAAGATAACAGATTTATTCCATGCCTTCATACTGTCATACTTTTGCTCATCCCTGGAATTCCCTTATTTCTACTCCCTATTCTTCATCCCCACCTCATGTATCAAACTCCTGTTTATTAGTACATTTTCTGTGTTGCCTTGTTTCTATCCTCTGCTCCACAAGTAAACACTTTTGCTCTTGCATTGTGTGGTCCTTCTTCACTTATGCCATCTACACTGGCTGTCAGGCGTCTGCTGTACATACTGCCTCAGATTTAGGGATACATAGTATGATTTATTTACTCTACCTCCTTCACTGTGAGCTTCTTAGAGACCGACTCTCTTCCCATCACTTACTCTTGCAGGTTTGTTCACAACCTGCATGAGTGAATGAGTCAACGTGCCAGTGCACTGAACCGTGGGTATTTCTTTCAACCATGAGATTCTGTTTTTAGAGGAAATTTATCAGAAAATAATTGAATTTCCAAATCCTCATTTATGATGCAATTTGTGCTCACTAACTCCAGTCACCCACTTAGTAATATGTATACATATTTATGTTTATAAGCTTATATATTTTCTTAATCCCAATAAATGGAACTTGATTAGACACCTACTATGATTCTATAGCCATTTTTCCTACTGGTTTTGGTCTGACATAGTGACTTAAAACCAAACATTTACATTACATATTCTGCTTATGCTTTGGTTTCTACTGGAATAGGACACTAAAAAAGACTGATTTTTGCATGAAGAGTAATCTTATGTTAATATTATCTTTCATTTAAGATATGTAACAAGAGATAAAGTAAGATCTGATTATTTATGATAACTTTCTACTAATAAATATTTTAATGAATCCAAAGTTTAAAGCCTCAGGATTTGTATTTGTTTAATTATGATATATCACAATTTTATAAAGCATAACACATTTAATTTCATAAAGTAATTTATCATTGTAGCTCAAACTAGTCAGTTTGTATATAGTATTCATGAAAGATGTGTGTAGTATGGGTATTTAAAACAGACAAACTGCTTAATATAGTAAACGACAGATTAAATATCCTAAAAGGGAATATGATTAGGATATGATATTGTCTACCTTTACTACTGAGTTACAGTTACTATTGGTAATAGATTGCTTCTCTTATGAATAAAACTAATCTCTTGAAAGATAGAAATATACCTTTACACTTCCAGTTCTTTTTTAGTGACTATGGGCCTAAGTTGTAAATGAAAAGTTACCATATTTGCCTTAAGAAATTAGATAAAAATGATACTAAGCCTCTTTCTCTTCCTGTAGGTATAATATCGAGCCCAGCTTATATTGCCCATTTTTCTCCCTTGGAGCATGCATGGAAGGCCTGAATATTTTGTTTAACAAACTATTAGGTATTTCATTATATGCAGAGCAGCCTGCTAAAGGAGAGGTGTGGTGTGAAGATGTACGAAAACTGGTAAGCATTCCACTTAGTATAAAGTTGTTTGCTTTGTTTTATCTTTTGGATTTGGCAATTGACTTAATAGTTTGATCTTTAAGTTAGCTTTACCCTGGAGGAGCATCTTAACTTATTCCTGTTTCATTAAAAATCCAATTACCCTTTCTATTTTGGGATATGGTGTAAAGGAAGCCCTTTTATCTAAAGTCAGTTACTGGCTGAAATTAATTTAGACTTAAAACATCAGCGTTGGTTCTTAGAAAAAATTACTGTCATTTGAAAAATGTTTAATTCATGTTTTTAATCACGAAGGTTTTATGTTGTTATTTTGCTTTTTGGTTTTATGTTTGCCATATCATTCTAGTTTCAGTATATTTAGACAAATGAAAATTCTTTCATTGTCTCTTTGCTATGTTTTGTGAGTCAAGACTGGTTGAGGTAATGGAACTGAAAAAACAGGCTTGGAAGGCATTTCATGAGTGCAGTTACTTACTTAAATATCTACTAGTATGTTAGGTATATTTTAAATTTGGGGGGAAAAAGATATACTGATAAAATGCCGAGATATAATAAAAAGAAAAATGGGTAACAGATTGTGAAAGGACACATGATGATAAGGCTCTTCTCCTTCTAAGAAAGTGAACCTCACTCAAGGTAGCACTATTTGCCAGTTTGGTTCCTGGAATGTTCTAAGTGTCCTGAACAGTTAGTTTCTAGCACTGAGTTAGTGCTTATGTTTGTTGAATTACTTAATATGTGCTTGAAGGACATTACAAGTTGTCTTTGGGAGATGCTTCAAGATCTAAAAAAGACCGAGGAAGCTAAGTGGAGATGAATGATTATGCTCCTATGAGCTGTGCCCAGTCTGAAAGAAGGGCATAAATCATGATAGTACTCATCTTCAGCTGAAACTGGAAGCTGTGTTTTATTGTTTCTGTATTTAAGGGTTATCATTTGTATGGGCACACATCATTGCATTCTAAGATTTGAAGGAAAAATAAGTTTTCTGCTTGACGTTCACTAACCAGCACCTTTCCACTCTTTTGGGTGGTTTGTGAACAGTCAGAAGAATAGTGTTTGGTAGAGGCATTTTAGAGGACTGGTCATCAAACAAAGGGCCCAGATAAGGAGGGTTTACTTTCTTGGATAGGATTCTTAAATCATAATCACCTGAGATATGGAACCAGCACAAAGAGGTTGAGTGGAAACTGAAATCTGTCTAAAGTCAATGTGAGATGGAGACAGTAATAAAATGTCTCTATTTGTATTCTGGTTTTTTAGACAGATTCTTGTGTTAGATATGTTTTTCTACTTTAAGAATTTCTAATGTCCTTATTCATCACTAAATTATTTTTTTTCCCTTAGGCTGTTGTACATGAATCTGAGGGATTGTTGGGGTATATTTACTGTGACTTTTTTCAGCGAGCAGACAAACCGTATCAGGTGATGCTTTATTACAAACTCTTCTCTCTATAAGTGATTTAGCTGTTCAAATGAAAGTGAACTTTGTTTCATTTTTGTAGCTCTTTAGCATTAAAAGGATTAATAATCATTATAAAAAATATAAATTTGAAATTTGGATAGTATTTAAGATAGTAAATGTTATGAAAAAATATAAATCTGTGTCACTTTTAGGTGATTCATGGTAATAATGATAGCTAACATTTTATGTGCCCTTTGTGTCCCATCCAATGCACTGAATCCTTTGTCTCTTCGAATATTCATCTCAACCTTTTATTGAAGCACTTACATTATAAAGAAACTGTTACAGAGAGATTAAGTTACTTGGCCAAATCACACAACCAAGAGTATGGAATTTGAACTCAAACTCAGTCCTTAAGGACTTTTTTTTTCAACCCCCTCACCTGACCCTTAAGTACTTTCTATATCTGAAAATGACCTAGTTTAAAATTATAGAAAATTTTCTGTATTAAGATTTGTCTGTATGAAACTCCTTTATGGAATATAGTTTGTTTCCTTTACTTTAGTTGCACACCAGGCTTGCCCAGCATTTGATGACTAATGTTAAAAGCTCAGGTTATATGTTACAACAGAAATGCTTTACATTTCAATAGAGATTTATGACTTCTAAAGTATTTTAACAAATGTGAACCTACGAGGTCTGGATATGTCTTCTGATAGAGGTGAGACTCATAGTGAAGTTCTTTCAAAGGTGATTTGGCTTGCAGGTGCTCTGGTTTAGGTCCTGGGACACTGAATCCTATATTCTCTTCTTTGCTTTAGTGGCTGCTGTGGAGTTCAGGTTGGTGATGAGGAGTCATAACTACTACTGGTTGCATGAGTTCACTCTCAGATACAGCAGCCCTAATCACTTGTGTTGAACACATGACAGCATTCCCAAGACTCAGTTTGTTTCCTCATCTGGAAAATGAGACACTGCCAAAGGGATGTTGTGAACAATTTGTGATAAAATGTATGCGAATCTAAGCCTTACTCCAAATTGCTTGCTTTGTGATAGTTGAGAATCATCACTTCTAAGTAATAAAGACAATAGAACTGGAATTTGCTCCTAGGTCATTGCCTGACACATGGAAGCAGTCCTGTAAATAAGAGTGTCCTCTTCTCCAGGAGCGTAGTGCCTGTCCCTTCTTTATTGCTTGTGAACATCTTGAGAGCATGAAGCCAAGCTTTTGATGACTGTTTTTAGCAGCTGCTGTCACATCAATTGAATACATACTTTTGTCATGAATGAATGAATTCATCAACACAAGCTGAATATATCATTAGTGTTTGAAAAAAATTAAAATTTTAGCAAAACAAAATGTGTTGGAAAAAAGTATGAATAAAGCCACGCACAGTGGTACGTGCCTGTAAGCTTCAGCCTATGAAGTGGCTGGGGCTAGGGATCGAGGTTTGAGTCCTTGGGGCAACACCGCGAGACCTAGTCCCCAAAAGTAGCTGGGTGTGGTGGCGCACGCCTGTAGTCCCAGCTACCTGAAAACAGGCTGGGGATTGATTGAATCTGTGGTATCCCGGGCAATGGAGCCTGCTGTTCCATGGGCAAAAATAGTGAAACCTGGTCTAAAAAAAAAAAAAAAAAAAAGTGTGCAAAGCTAAATGAATAGAGGATAATTAAGGATAAAATTAAGTTAAAATTTGAATTCTCACATTTTGCCCTTTACCTAATAATGCTATTCTGTTTTCTGATTTTTAAAGGATTGCCACTTTACAATCCGTGGAGGCAGAATGAAGGAAGATGGAAACTATCAACTCCCAGTGGTAGTTCTTATGCTGAATCTCCCCAACTCCTCAAGGAAGTCACCAACATTATTAACTCCTGGGATGATGGAAAATCTTTTCCATGAAATGGGACATGCTATGCATTCTATGCTAGGACGCACGCGTTACCAACATGTCACTGGTGAGCCAGCATGTGGGAACTTTTATATTTTTATTTACTGCAACCCTTTAAAAACATATTCTGTTTGAAATTAAGAAGAAAGTCTTTTGTTTAGAAAATCCAATCATTTAATGATGTTCTTTGTCATTTACTGACTCATCTTGTCCTTCCAACTATTCAATCTTTATCCTCTTATGTGTTTTCCTTCCTTTCCTTTTAAGTTCTTACCAAGAAATAGCTCATTTTGTCTCTTGAGTTTGAGTCCATGCTATAAAAGTACGTGTACCGGTGTTTTATATGGAATTTGCTTTTATGGCCTACATGTTTGTGATTAAATACTATCTTATTACCTAGCATAGAATGAGTGAAAATGAATGAACATTGTGTCTTTTTATAAATACAAACAACAAAACATATTGAAAAATATGGTGAACTTTTTATTTTTACCTTCCTCATATGTAAGAGTATAGTTTTATTATTAGTTTTAGATACTGATACATAGCCGTATTTGATATTACAGATTTTCCTTTTTGTTGTTTCATCTGTAAATCTTAAGCTATTTTGAGTGGTCACCTTTAACCTGTTAACTTGTTGATAATTAGTATTTATTAACTGAGTTTACATGTAGTATTTTGGGGAGGACAGGATATTTGAAAAGATTGTACAGAATCATAAAGTGTCACCAAAAAATTGCAGGATGTATTGCTTTAAAATGATGTTGAGTTAAAAACATTCCTTTTTCTATTTTGAGGATTTGACTTTGTTATAAAGAGCAAAGGATGGATTAGACAAAGTACTTTTAAAACAAATGAAGGATAAAAGAATTTGATGATAGAATTCAGTGGATTAAATACAAATGCTATATAAATTGTAAGAATGTTTTAATTTGTGTTTGAGGTATAACCCAGCATAACTGAGGATAACTTTGTTTATAGAGGGTGTGAGCTTTTGCTTTACAAGGTGATATATCCAGCTGTGCAAATATTTTGTTTCACTTTTGACGTATAGGAAAATATATTGAATAATAATAAACTTTTCTGTAAATATGTATAATAAATTTATAGAAATAAAATATTGATTTAATGAATTAAAGCTTAATCATAGTTCATCAGAAGTACAAATAAAAGTTTTAAAAGCATACATACAAAGGTAGATAAATATGTTGATCTGATTCATGACAAGTTTTTTTCTTTTTCCCCATATTAGGAACCAGGTGCTCTACTGACTTTGCTGAGGTTCCTTCTATTCTGATGGAATACTTTGCAAATGATTATCGAGTGGTAAACCAGTTTGCCAGACATTATCAGACTGGACAGGTAGGAAAACTAATCTTTGCAATACTGTTCCTTAAGTTTGTCGGTTGGCTTTTCTGGCCTGCTGGGTAAACTAGTCCTTTTTTAGTTTTCTGTGACTCTATCTTAGTATCAGGATCCTGACCCTGATGCTGTTTTTCTCTTCCACCCTGATCCTTCCTTCCCTCTCACTTCTCCATCTCCCTTCTTCTTTATTTCTTCCCTCTTTCCTCCTGCCAGCCTATAAACATAAAGCCATGTCTTAAAAAATAAATGGTCTTCACGTGTCAACTAATGTCCAGTTTAGTCATCATAGCCATCCCCTGAGGAAAGGACTATTTTCTGTTTTCCAGGGGAGGAAAGAAGTTCTCTGGTAGAAGAGGCCTGACTTACTTTAAAAAAAAAAAAAAAAAAGCCAGCTAACTTTTCTCTTTTGTCTTTATGCCTCTGAATATTTTTTTTCTCTTGGTATGTATCTTTGTTATTTCATAAAACTGAGCTACCATACCATATTTCTCCAGTATGCTTAAAGCATCTATGTGATGCTGAGTCTGCACATTCCTTAATTTCAGGGTTTGGGTTTAAATATGCTGTAATTTTAATGATTTTAAATTTTATAAAGTAGAATTTAAGTGATAGATATTTTATAGGTTAGTTGTAATTGTAACTTTTTGCATTGTGCAGGTTACTCTCCTTGTGTGCTCTGGAAAATATATTCCACCCTTCTCTTGGAATTCTGATTATATCATTTCACATTTTTTAAGTTTTCCCCTCTTGGAATGTACCTCCATGAGTGCAGTTCTAAAATTATATTCATCTTTAAATCCTTAACATTTGGAATTGTGCCTAGCATGTAAGAAATACTTAAATAAATTAAATGAGGGAATGAATGGAATTAGGGGAAAAAAGGACCCAAACAACTTTTATGTGTGACAATTTTCCTGATTGTCTCCAGGTGTATAATATGATTTGGTTATTCTTTATTTTTGGATTTAATGTTAAGTATTACTGTCAACTGTGAATAATGTTTAAGTTTTGGATAAATAGTTTGAGGGCATCTTCATCATAATCTATCTAAGTTAGTAATACAAAATAGAAATATTTGTGATTTGATTAGGTATTCACTAACCTGTGGTGAACGCTCTGGGAATTATTCAGACTCAGCCAATAACCAGGATGTAAGTAGCACATCCAGTAGTACAATTGTGGACCCCACGTTTTGGGGTCCACGAATGACTAGGAAAACTTTCATTAGACTTTTCCTTTGTGAGTGCCCATCTTCAAGGGAGATAGCGCATGGGATCTGTTGGAACAGAGCTTGCTCACATGGTTATATCACCACAAAGGAGTGCATGATGAGCTTGGTGGGTATGCTGGAAAAACCTTCTTACATACAGCAGGTGCTGGAGGAACTAAATCTTAAAAATGGATGTGAATGGGGCAGTTTTTCAGTCATGTCATAGTAAACCTCATCCATATCTTTAAAAAATATGTACTGAGGAGATGCTAAGGACATATATAGGTCCTTCAGTCAGTAAATAGTAGTCTTATTTTGTATCAGAAACCTTTTATAACATTCCCAAAATAGCAGAGAATAAGTGAGAGAACATTCTGGTGTTATGACCTTTAAATCCCAGAGAATCTAGGCCAGAATTCAAACAAGATTATTTCAGGAGAGGGAAAAGCCGGTGAAGAGCCATGGAGAAATGTGAGACAATGTCAAGAGCAGGAGGAGGCGGAAGGAAGGAAGGGAGAGAGAGAGGGAAGGAAGGATAGAAAAAGACTTTGGCCATGTTCCTTTTTCTAGAATATGCTTCCATTCTTTGCTCTCTACTTGCCCCAACTTACTTGTATAGTTCAACTTATTTACTAGACCACCTTTATGACTAGAGTGATTTTTCTCAGTATTGTCTATACTGGACTTTGCTATCACATTTCCTCTTGAAAGTTGTGTCTATTTTTCTGGCCTCTGCTTTTACAAATTCTGCCTGAATCCATTTTCTCCTTAGCCTTTGGCAAATAGTTTCACCCCTGACTTGTGTCTTGCTGGTCCTTAGCAGGGCTTACATGAAGGCATGCATGCGTTAGGTCAAGTGATGGTCAGGGCCACAACTAAAGCACTGCCAGTTAGTTTAGACTAGAAAAAGAATTCGAGTACTATATGAGACTTAATTGGAAGGACTTGAGACTGGTTTTATAACAGGCCTAGGGAAGAGGGAATAATCAAAGTTATAAAATTCATAGACAGAGAATTCTAGAAGTGAGCCTATTTGAGAAAAGAGGAAACTGGATTTATCAGTGAACATTATTGTTGTCTGTGGGGCTCTTTGACTGAAATCACATAGACACTGCAAATGGTAGGAATAAGTGGCTTAGAGATAGCACTTGAAGTATAGGGAGTATATAAATGATCTGTGAAAGAAAAACAGAAGGCATCCACACAAACACATATCCTCAGAAAGGGAGCTTCTGAAGAGCTTAAGTTTTAAAAAGTCTGAACACCAGCCTTGAGTAGGACACAGAAGTAAAACAGTACCATGAAACTTTCAGAATATTCTTAAAACAAAAACTTAAATCTTGAGCTGAAATTTGTCTAAGATCTGATTGACCTAACACTAAAATCAATCTTTAAAAATATTAATGTTTTGAAGAATAATTAGAACAAAGAAGGATTAAAGCCATTGTTTGTGGTGGTATAATATCCCAAAGATAACAGTTCCAATTTTACTACCAAATTCTTCAGTAAGAAGAGCCATTTTTGAACAAGGTATTTCAAGAAAACATTCAGTCCGAAAGTACACTTCAAACTAAATGTGATATGAAGAAAGCAGTAAACTGCTTTGAATTCATTCAAACTTCAGTCAGAAGACATGCCCAGTGGGCTAAAGGAACTTGCAGACACAGTCTCTAAAGAATGTAAAATAATTTAGGATTCCATAGAGGATGGGAAGAGTGCCAGAAGGCAAGAAGCGTGTAAATGCCTTTAGTTTCACAAAGGACTTGCCTCTTCTTGTCATTAATTAAGATACCAAGTGGCTTGATGCTTTCATTTTAAGGGCAGTTTAGCCTTAAGGACAAAGAATTAATTCCCTAAAATCCAAAGTCTTTGTAAATAAATGATATTAATACCTGTAAGAAGAATAACAGGCTTGTGTATTTATGCTTCATTTCCTATCCTGTTGCATGTCAGGAAAGGGTGTTTTTTTCTTTTACCATCATGTGGTATATTCCTGAGAACCCTAAAATAAGGCAATATATTGATATCATATTAACACCCACAGGTATTATTTTTTTCTGAACTAGAGCATAATAGCCAATGAATTCCTGTGGTAGAGGAATTAGAAATATGCTTATCAGATTTGCAAGTGTCATACACCTGTCAAGAGAGTACAAATACCAGAGTGCTCATGTGAGATTTACAACTGCCTTGACAAGCTACAACATCAGACCTAAGTGGTGGTTATTGTAAAGTAAGTTTGAAATCAATAGAAAAAGTAGTAAAATCTTGGTAGCAGTTGATGTGAAAAATATCCCAGGTTATTTATTAGGTTGCATAGTTTCATGAGTCAACAGTCTGATGAAGTGTCCCCACAGATATCATTTAGTCTTAGCTTGCATTCAGGGGCCTGTGGCTTCTTAAGAGTTGGAGGATTTTGAATCTCCTCAGTACTTACTCGTTTTAGCCTTCAGCCTCTACTCTCTTTCCAGTTGCTCTCAGTAAGCATGAAGTCTATAGGTGGCCCTGCACTTTTGGAAGCATGGTGCTTGTCCTTTCTTAAATCCTGAAAACAATTCATTTGTGATAAAAGCAATGTAAACTTTACTCCAATAACCATGATTAAGTGTAGCACTCAGTGGCATTACGGTATTCTAAGTGTCCTAGTACCATCATCACTGTCCACAGAGTTCTATTCGTAAAAAATTTAAGCTATTTACCCACTAAAAAATAACTTCCCGTTTCTTCCCTCCCCAGTCTCTATGAATTGGACTGCCCTAGGTACCTCATATAATGGAATCACAGCATTTGTCCTCTTATGACTAACTTATTTTACTTAGCATAGGGCTCTTTTTTTTTTTTTTTTTTTTTGAGACTAGGTCTTGCTGTTTATGCCTGTGGAACTAACCTCAGGCTCACATTGGCGGGGGTACCACAGACTCAAGCAATCCCCAGCCTCAGCTTCCCATGTAGCTGGGATTACAGGCATGCGCCACCACACCCAGCTATATCTTTTTGGAACTAGGTCTTGCTACATGTCCCCGGCTGGACTCGAACCACATCCCTGGCCCTGGCCGCAGCTTCCTAGGCTGCCGCTTACAGGCATGCGCCACCATGCCCGGCCAAGTTTACTTAATATAGTGCTTTTAAGGTTGATCAGTATTGGCATGTGTCAGAATGTCCTTCCCTTCTGAGGTGGAATAGCATTATATGTATATATATATTTTTTTTTTGTTTATTGACTCACCCATCAATGGATACTTGGATTTTTTTCCACCTTTTGGATATTATCAGTGATACTGCTGTGAATGTGGGTATACAGATATGTGAGTTTCTGGGTAGATGAACATGCAGTCATTTGTTACTTTAAAAATGGGATACGTTCTGAGAAATATATTGTTAGATAATTTTGTTGTTGTATTAATGCCCTAGGTCTGTGTAATTATACAAATTTGTTTTCTCCTGCTACACACCTAGCCTTTGTGATATAGCTCATTAAGACCTTCTTTGTATATATGACATATCTAGTTGACTTAAATGTTGTTAAGCAATGCATAACTGTTGAGAGCTGAATGCAGAGTACAAAGAAAGGACAAGAGGAGAGAGATGGCTAGCTATGGCAGCTAAGGATTGCCTGGAAGTAATGAACTAGCTGACGATTTATTAAACAAAGAAAGGGGTATTTATAAAGAAACAGCACAATTTACGATGAATTTTAAAGGGAGGCAAAATGGCAAGGGTGTAATAAAATTGGTTAGCAGGTTATCTTTATCGGTTCTTGTGAGGTAATTAGGGGCAAGGGGATCACTCACAAATTGATTTTTATCTCTTTAAGGATTGCTTTTTTAGGTAAACATTGAAGGGATGGCGACGTTTATTATACTTTAGAGGTATTGATGCCCGTCCTGTCTCTAGTTTTTTGGGGAAAGATAAGGTAGTAAAATGAGATGCATTTCACAGCATGAGCCCAGTCTGGTCTTTGCTAGCACCGGACACATAACTATGTAACAAGAAGTGTAATTGCAGCATGTTGTAACTCTTAATTTTTTGAGAAACCATCATTGTGCTCTACAGCATTTTTACTTTGTCCACTATTATACACTGGGATTCCAATTTTTCTCCACACTCACCAATACCTGTTATTTTGTGATAATTTGGGAGTAGCCAGCCTCACATATGTGAGGTATAGTGTCTCATTATGTTTTGACTCTTATCTGTCTAGTGATGTTGAGTAACTTTTAATACGCATATTGATCATTCATGCATCATCTTTAAAGAAATCTTAATTCTAATTTTTTGCTCAATTTTTACTTGGGTGTCTGCTTTTTTGATTGTTGAGTTCTTTGTATAATTTGGTGTTAATCCCTTATTAGGCACATGATTTACAAAGGTTTTTCCTCATATTTCATGGGTGCCTTTCACTCTGTTGATTGTGTCATTTCTTGCATAGAAGTTGAACTTTTTTAATGTAATTTAGTTTAGCTATTTTTCTTTTACTGCCTTTGCTTCTGGTGCCATATCTGAAAATCACATTAGAATTCAGTGTCGTAGGTCTTTCCCTCATGTTCTTTTCTAAGAGTTTTATTGTTTTAAATGTTGTGTTTATGTCTTTATAAAGTTAATCTTAGTATGTAATTCAGCTTTTGTCATATTTTAATAATTTTCTTATTAACTATTTATATCTGCTGGCATAGTATTAGCGTGCTTACCTCCCCCATCTGTTATAAGATCACTGGTACTTTTTTCTTTTTTTAAGCAAACCTTGGATTTAAGGAAATAAGGTAGTCTTAGCTTCTAAATCAAAGTTGAAAGTGTTAAGCACTTCTGTTACATGGTCTGAAATCCTGATCCTTGACCCTTAACCCCCAACTCTAAACATCCCCTTGGGGAAACTAGACAGGCCCTGAATCTCAAATTGTAATACTGAGTTTTTTCCTTCTCCCTGTCCCTGTTGCTGAATGTAGACCTGCTTCCTGATGTCAAAGAAAGGCAAAAACCATGCCATTGGGTTTTGAGAAAAGAACCGGTTTAATGCAAAGGCCACTTGGCAGGCGACTGGAAGCAAAATTCTAATCATTCTCCCTACTAAAGATGGGGCTTTGGACAGTATTTATGGGATTAAAGAAGAGATATCAAAAATGCAAGTCCTTAGAGGCTAGGTGCTTTCTGCCTAATAATATAGTACAAGTCAAATTTGAGTCCAGAACTTGAACAACACTGAACAGCCTTTGCTTCTGAATGTTGTTCTTCTAACCCTAAGTTGGGCATCTTAGTTTTATATTCCATGACTATTTTTGGTTCAACCAATGAGAGGTCATCATGACTTCAGGGACAGTGAGTATGTGAAAACCTGTCAGTATGTGAAAAATCTTGGTTTTTCCCTTGCTTAAAATGGGTAGGGAAATTTTGTTCAGTTGTTACAAACCTGTTTTAATGTTCTTGGAAGATAAGAAGAAACAGGCAAAAATCCTCATGACCAACATGGTTTCATTACTCTTCCCAAATTCTTATTCCCTAAAGAAGCAGGATCTTTTTGTTTCTGTGATAGATTTTTTTGTCCATCCACAAGTTTTAGGTTGATTTCTAAAAATGGACATATCTCATTCTATTTTGCATTTCTAAACTTCTCTCTCATTTCACTTTCTCAGATTGACTTTTCCCCATCATCTGCAATTGTGTAACTGAACTGAACTAACCAAGCTCCAAGTAGACCTTTTCTTATTCTGTTTATTGAGGTTATATTGGTTTAAAGACAGTATAAGGTTTAGGTGTATAGGTTTGCAGCTCCATACATGTATATTATACTTGGCCCACCATCTAAGTACCATAATCCTCCATCATAACTGGTTTGGCTCCCACCCTTTTCACCTCCTTCTCAGCCTCCACTCTGCAGTAGATTTCAAGGATTTATCTTTGTTCCTTTGTTGTTGTTGTTTTTAATATTCTATATAAGTGAACGCATCAGTGTTTGTCTTTTATCTTTTGATTTATTTTTGCTTAGAATCCTCCCCTGTTCCTCCAGGTTGTTTAAAATGACAATCCATCTTTTTGTATAGGTGAGTATTATTTTATAGTGCAGCAGATCTTTGTTATTCATTCATGTGCTGTTGAACATTTATGTTGTTTCCATAGCTTACCATTGTAAATAGTGCTAAAATGAACATAGGAGTGTACATATCACTTTGAATTTTCATTTTTGTATTCTTTGGGTAGATACTATTTTTTATGTCTTGAGAAACCTGTACACTGTTTTTCGTAGAGACTTGACCAGTCTACATTCCTACCAAAAGTGAATGAGGGTTCTTTTTTCTCCAAAACCTTGCCAACACTTATTTTGTATGAGCTATTTTCACATGTCATCTACACATTATGGTTTTGACTTGCTTTTCCCTGATAAGTGATTTTTTTCATGTGTCTATTAACCATATGTATGTCTATTAACCATATGTATGTCTTCCTTGGAAAAGTGTTCTGTTTACCTCTTCTGCCCATTTTTTGATTGTGCTAATTTGTTTTTCCTTTGTTGAGTAGTGTGGATTTTTTTGTAGATTTCAGATAATAGTTACTTGTTGGATATATGATGTGGAAAACTTTTCTCCCATTCAGTATTGTGTCTTTTAGTTTTCTGAATAGAGCTTGATTACTTACCTAAAAAGAAACTTTATAAAGACTGTAGACAAGAACTACTGTTTCACCACTTTCAAACTTTTAACATTATGTGTGGGTTTTTCCTATATCAGGGTTTCTCCAGTTCCCAGCAGACTCTCTCCCTTTCAACTTAATTCAGTTTTGATGCAAAACACTTGGAGTTGGCACATAGTGCACTGGTTAAGAGCCAATTCCACAAGATTGCTCTCCCTGCTCCACTACTTTAGATGCCTGTCACATTTACTTCTAACTGTCCAGTGTAAATTGAAGATTCCTACCACCATTCTCAGGTTTTATGATTTGCAAATATTGCCCACAGAACTCAAGAAGAGACATAGACCTTCCATGTTCTCTGTAGCTATGCTACCCACCTGGAACCTCTATATAATCACCAATTTGGAAGCTGTTTGACTTTTGTTTAGAACTCTTCTGAAGGCTTCATTACTTAGCTTTGATTGATTAGATCCTTGTTTACTGGTGATTCATCAGTCTCTAGCTCCTCTACCTTCCCTGAAGGTCAGGTAGAGGATAGGGTTGAAAGTTGTAGCCTTCCGATCATTTAATTGATTCCCTTTACAGCCAAGAGTCACTGCTTAACATAAACTCAGGTGTTCTTGAAAAGGGCTTATGAATAATAAAACTTGCTTCTTTCCTACTCCTCAGGAAATTCCCAGGGTTTTAGAGGATCTGTCTGTGTCAGAAACCAGGATGAAGATGAAATGTGTCTTTCTTATCACAGTATCTTAACACCCTATTTCCCTTCAGCAGTGTCTGCCTCTGTCCCCTATCTTCCCAGTTCCTTTGTTTCCAAATAGTAATTTCCCAGCCCTCTTCATCTCCCACTTGTGCCTGCACTGTTCCCACCTTTTTCTACGATACTCTCTTTGCACTCAGCATATTGCATGAAACTGGATTGCTAGCCCCAGTGTGCAGTGTATATGGCATATGTATTTCGGTGTATATATGGCACATTGATGCTTCCAGGTTTCACAGTGACATTGATGACCTAGAGAACATTCTGAGATGAGGCTGCTGCATTATTAGTAAACTGATTTCAGTTCAGTATTTGCCTCTCATAAATAATTAAAAAGGAGATGCCTCTCAAAGAAATAAATTTTCTATTATTTGATACTGCAAAATAATATTTATGGAATGAATAGCTGTGAAATCACCATTCAGTTTAAAAACTAAAACACTGCCATATGCTCTTTGATGATAGTCTTGACTTCTAGTTAATATTTGTTTAAAAATAGTTTTCATAGAATGTTAATTTTTTCTTTAGCTTTATGGTACTTAGTTTTATTTGGGGCTTTATAAAAATGATATTATACTCCTTATAATCCTCTGTAATTTGCTTTTCTAATTATTATATATCTAAGATCATTGGTGATAATCAGTAGCTACAGTGTGTATTTACTTTAAATTCAGCATAAAGTACCATATTTTATGTACCCATTTCCTGTCATTGGGTACATGAGTTCTTTTAGGTTTTTGTTAGTTCACTCAAGTCTGTGTGACCATGTTTATGCTTTTCTCCTTATATATGTGGGCAAGATTAGAATTGTTGGGTTTATGAGACACACACATCTTTGAGGTGATAAGATAATGCCAAGCTGTTTTAATATGTTTGTAGTTATTTGCACTACTCTAAGCAGTGGTTCCCACATTCTCATCAACATTTGATATAGTCAGCTGTTTTAATTTTACCGTTTTTCTGATTAGGAGACTGAATGTTATTGTGACTTTACTTGGCAACATCATTTCCGGATAACTTTTGAAGTTGAGCATATTTTTATGTTTTTATTATTTGTTTTCTTTTATCATATGTAATATACCTGTTTATCTGATGCTCATTTTCTTTGTCTTTTTCTTACTGATTTCCCAACACTAATAGTATGTTGGCATAATACCCATTTGTTAGGCATATTTCTTCTCTCAGTTTATGACTTGTCTTTTCATTTTCTTTGTGGTATCCTTTGGTAGTTTTAATCCATGCATTAAAATATGGCTGAATTTTGCAGTTCAAAAAATTCTGAATTCTTTGTAGTTAATATTATATTTTATTGAAACCCTCACTGTTATAAAGATATTCTTATGTTTTCTGAAGATCTGAATGCTTTATATTTAGGTCTGTAATAGTTGGAAATTTTGTTTGTGTTTTTTTTCCTCACTACAGAAATCAATTGTCCCAGAATCTTTTATTCCTTTTCCAGTATCCTATGATATACCAAGTACCATTATATATGTAATAATTTATTTATGGGGTTTCTCTTTTATTCCATTGTTTAAATTTTCCTAATACCAATACCATGTTGTCTTTGTTACTGCGAATTTATCAAGTCCTTTCTATTTGTTTTTCAGAAATTTCTTGTCTAGGACCTTTATTTTAATATATAATATAGAACTATCCTATATGTTTTCTTGAAAAGCCCTGTTTTTTGTTTTTTGCTTTTTTTAGACTAGGTCTCGCTATTTTTGCCTGTGGAACCGCTGTCTCTCATTCCCTGAGGTACCACGGACTTGAGCGATCCCGAGCCTCAGCTTCCCAGGTAGCTAGGATTACAGGCGTGTGCCACCATGCCCAGCTATTTTTTGGGACTAGGTCTCACTGTGTTGCCCCAGGTGGGACCCGAACCGTGACCTCCAGACCCCACTGCAGCGCCATAAGCTGTCGCTTACAAGCACACGCCACCGTGCCCAGCGAAAAGTCCTGTTTTTTTAAGGAATCTGCTTGGAAGTCCATTAAATATAAATTTATCTCTGAATAAAGCTCAAAGATTTTCTTTCTGAAGGACTTGCCTAACTTTTCTAAAATTTAGTTCTAGATTCCCTATCTTTATAAAATTTGTTATTGCAGTAACATTGGGTTGCATCATTGTTTGTGGATTAGAAATGTAGACTCTCCCCATTTAGGTGTTGTTACCACCCCATAACCACACTTACCACCAAGACACCAATAATTCCCCACTGTAGTTCACTGTGCTCCCTCCTCACCTTGCTCTCAAACTACCTCCTCTTCATTCCTCTCTGGTAGTCTTGGTTCTATAGTTAGCTTCCTAGGGTTAGTTCTTGGTTTGGCTTTATCTGACCTTTTGTTTGGTTTCATTGTATTCCACATATTAGTGACACCATCCAATATTTATCTTTCTCCTTCTGACTTATTTTACTTACTGTAATCTCTTCCAGCTCCATTCATGTTGCCACAAATGGCAATAATTTATCTTTTGATTGCTGAGTAGTATTCCATTGTGTGTGTGTGTGTGTGTGTGTGTGTGTGTGTGTCTGTGTCTGTGTGTGTACCTTATCTTCTTCACTCATTTTATTTGGGCATGTGTGTTGTTGCCATTGCTTAGCTATTGTAAATAATGTCACAGTTAGTTTTTGGGAGTATATGTTTCCCTTCAAAATAGTGTTTTTGTTTTCTTCTGGTAAATATCCAGGAGTGAAATTGTTGTGTTTTATGACAGATCTATTTTAAATCTTTTGAGAAACTCTCATACTGTTTTCCGTAGGAAGTGGTCCAGTCTACATTCCTTCCAACAGTGTATGATGGCTCCTTTTTCTTCATGTTTTCTACTTGTTATTGGTTGTTTTTGATTTGGGTCATTTTTCATAGGTGTGAAGTAGTAGTTCCTTGTGGTTTTGATTTGCTGACCCTAAGTCATTTTTTCATGTGCTTATCAGCTATTTGTATGTCTTATTTTAAAGCACTTTACCTTCTTGACAATACCTTTTAAAAAAAATTATATTCTTTGATTTCTCTTATTTATATATTAATTATATTCTCTTGTTTCAGCAATTTTGAAAATCTTTATTAATTCTGTTAACTTGCCTATATAATTTCTGTCATTTTGAAACCAGAGTTACTTCTGCCAATAGTGACACAACAGTTTTATTTTTCCTTTTCAGTTTATATTTTTTAAAATTTCTTTTATACCTTGGTTTTTATTTTTTTTAATTTTTATTTTATTTTATTTTATTTTTAATTTATTTATTTATATATATTTCACATCATTTCAGTCCCTGGGGGTCACCCACCACCTCCCCTTCCCACCTGCTCCAGCTGGTCCCCATTCTTTCCTTGTGCAGTTTCATTTGGTTGACCATATATTAGTGAAACCATTTGGTTTCTGTCCCTTTCCATCTGGCTCGTTTCTGCTAGAATGATTTCTTCTAGGTACATCCAGGTTTCCATAAATTCATCAAATTTGTCATTTTTAATTGATGAGTAATATTCCATTGTGTATATGTACCGCATCTTTTTCATCCAGTCATCTGTTTTGGGGCATTTAGGTTGCTTTCATGTCCTTGCAATTATAAATTGTGCTTCAGTAAACATCCGAGTGCAGGTGTCCCTTTGTACCCACATATAGGTCTCTTTTGGGTAGATTCCCAAGAGAGCAATTGCTGGGTCAAATGGTAATTCCATTTTCATTAACTTGAGGGTCCTCCATACAGCTTTCCATAGTGGTTGGACTAGTTTACTTTCCCACCAACAGTGTAGTAGTGTTCCTTTCTCTCCACATCCTCGCCAGCAATTCTTGTTGTCTGTTCTTTGGATGTGGG
>PVHY01010485.1:0-51735 GCA_004024945.1 Uropsilus gracilis
TGCTCTCTCCAATGGCATCAAAAAGCACAGGTAGGATACTCTGTACTGTTCCATTGTCTTTAATTGCAAAGTGGCTTTGGGCTCATGAAGAAAAATGAACATTCTCTTCTTTGTTTTCTGTATTGGATATTTATGTGGCTCCATCACTTCAAAAGATAGGATTTCCTTACTAAGTACTTCATCCATTTAAGAGAATATCGTCTGTAATTGTAGGAACAAAGCCCAAAACTCGTTTTTAGCAACTGTGGTTTTAGGGCAACATAAATCCTTTAGGTTGCGATTTAGAAAAGCTGTTTGGAACCACCTATTGAAACTGATGCTGTGGTCCTTTTTAAATCATACATCTTTTATGACTCTGCCTCCCAGTGCTATTTTAGTTTCTAGTCATTTGATCTTCTTGTTGGTTTTATTAAGAATGGATGGTAATATTGTCTGCCTATTGATGCAATTTAGTTACATTTAAACAAAGACTTTTATTAAGACCCAGGGTTTGTTGAACATGGCCCTTTTATACTATCTCATAACACTACTGTCTTTTTATTCCCTTGATGATTTAGTCCTAGAGATTGTCCCAAATTAATGAGATGTGATAGACACTAGCCTTCTCCAATTTCAGTGCAAGTTCACAGATACAGTGGCATATATGCATGCTGGTATTCATAGAGTGAGTGCAATATTTTATCAGATTATCAGTGATGGATACATCCTGTTAATCATTGAACAATGTTGTTTTTAGGGTAAGAAGCTATGGACACTTAGTTTCTACAAAAGTGTGTGTGCATTTAATATTAGTAAATTGTTTAATTCTAACCCCATTCCTGCACCATGAATCTGACTATAAGCACCATGATTGCTGTACTAGGAAAAAGTGCGTATCACTTCTGATTTAGGAGTATTTGATCCTTGATTAAAAAATAGCTGTTTATATTTATTTTGGAAACATCACTGCGTTTTGGATAACTAGAAAAAACAAGAGTTCTCTTTTTTTCAGTTAGAGGGTATCCTCTAAACATTCTAATTACTGTTTATTTTTTGATTGAGCTTTTCATAGCAAATTATGTGACTCGCAGTGAGCGTCTTTCTGAATTCTTTCCTGCGGCTGCTGATAGCTGCTGTGAAGACCTAAGGTTGAGTTCTGTGCAGGCCACAGCAGACCTCACAGGGAACCTGGTCAGCTACATGTTTCAGAGAGAAGATGACCTTCAGTTATTTAATCTATATTGTAATGAAATGGGGACAGTCTGCTAAGGAAAACTACAAAGAAATACAACAGGATATGATCAGCTGATCAGAAAAGATGAACTGGCCAATAAGATGCAACTGATTAAATCATTAAATGTGAATAAAAATAATTTAGTTATTCAGAGGAAGAGATGACAATTTAGAAAATCAAGAATCTGCAGAGTACAGTTTCTTATATAAAAAGTAGCGGTTACAATTTAAGCTTATTTTTTCTTATTAAGTTCTCCATTAGCTAAATATAGTGCATATACAACACATCGCTTAAAAGATGAATTCATTTAATATTTTTAGTGGATGTGTAATTAACACATAGCAGCACTATGTTAGTTTTTCAAAATTATATAGTATTGATTGACACTTGTAGAATTGTGAAATCATTGCCACACTAAGCCTAGTTGGCATCCATTCCAATACATAGTTAAAAAAAATTAGCAACTTTCAAATATGTAATACAATATTATTGATTATAGCTACCATGCTTCATTTTAGAATGAGAAAATAAGTGGAGGATCCAACTTAATCAAAGTGTCTTGCTTGTGGACTAAATTGCATTATAAGTGACCTATATTATATATAATTGACAATTATTATATTAATATTAAGGATAATTTGAATCAATAAATTTGGTGGTATTAGTAAAAGCAAATGTATGTTATTATTGGGGGACTGACCTGAAGTGACTGTGGAATTTATTTTAAATTTTCTGCTTTATCTTTAAAAGTCATGTGATATTTATATTTCACCTTATCATATTTGTTTCCTAAAATATTAAAAATGTTATTTACTTACCATTTAATTCCCATAAAAATCTTACATTTTTCTCTTACCCCATGCTGCCACTTACACTTGAATTTAGAAAGGAGACATAGGAAGAATAGGAATTACACAGTTTAAAGAGGAAGAGAAGTATATTTTAAAACAGGAAAAGATAAACTTTGGAAGTTATTGCTCATCTGGTAAGTACTAAATTATAGCGTAACCAGTTTGCTGATAATATAAAACAAAGGCTTTCCAACCATATTTGTTTTTTAGCCATGGAACCATTTGTCCAGCAAAAACCTTAGATATTAGTAATTTCTCAACCACTGTCAGAGATTGATGAGGGTCTTGCCCCACCACCTCTAGTCTTTTATCTCAGTGGGAGTCGCAGCAATCATAGCTAATGCTTCATGAACTTACCCCACAGTACGTTTAAGCTTGACTCTCTGGAGTAACACAGAAACAATAGCTCCTCTGGACCTTGCCAGTATAACATAATAAACAATTCCAGACTTTTTCTCTTCCTATTCAGTGCTTATGATCATGAAACATCTTGCAAAATTCCTTTCTCACAGGAAACACTCAGTGTTAATGACCTGCTTTAGCTGTTTATTCCCTTTCCCGTCCAAGTGGGTGATTTGCTTTACTCTGAAGAACCTTTGCCTTCTGATTTCCTTTATACCCAGCATTGTATGGTGATGTGGGGAGAAGATCTGATATCAGAGGCATAAACTCTTGGGCATATATCATATGAACTAATATGAGATGAAGCCTGTGAAAATGAGTCTATTTCTATAATAAAAGTAGAGACATTGATTTTTAATGCATCTCATGTGATAATGACCAACAAAATTATCCTTTCCTACCTAGTGTTAATGTGGAAGGGCAAAAGTTAAACTTAGAAGAAAATAAAAAATATCTTTGCACATTAAAAACGAGGGATTTTTGTTTTACAACAAGAAATGTGACAGGGGACAAATTTTTGATCTGATTCTGATTAATGTGCTTGTACTTTATGTATTGGCCTGAATAAAATCTATTCTTTACTAAATGTGGCTTGCAATTGCGAATGTTTCTTTTGCTGACATGGTAGATTAGGACTCCAGACAATGGTAGTTTACCCTTTATTTACTCTTCATAACAGCTTTGGAATGGCTTTATCAGGTAACCAAATAGCAGCCATCTTTTGTGTATGAAATGTCCATGCAAGGAATATATTGGCGAGTTGAAGAGATTGAAAGTGTAAGCTAAGACAATGTGTTCCAAGTCAGATTACATTGAAGAAAAAATGGGTGGCATTTGAAATTTTTTTAAGCTTAAATATATTCAATCATAGAATAAACCCAACTTGATTTGGAAATCTCCGTATATAGAGTTAGTAACAAATCACACTGCTGAGTAACCCTTTGGTTTCCTGGACTGAAAATTGTCCTGGGCCAGCTGTGACATGATCAAATGGTCCCAGAGGGAGGGTAAGGATTGAAGTTGAGCCAAGAAAAGCCCCGACAGAAGTGGCTCACAGCTTCTCTGGACTGTGGCATGGAGTTTATTTTGCATCAGACTTTTATAACCAGCATCAAGCAATTAGCAACAAAAGGTTTTTTCTGAGACTGCTTAAGTTTGGCCAAACTATTCCATCTGAAGGTGGTATCATTAGAAAGATTACCTTTTTTAAAGGTCATACTGCCCTTTTCCTCTCTAACCAAATGAGCAAACATTCAGCAGCTTATCAAACCAAAATAGATGAGAGCACACACAGCTCCTCACAGAAAATACCCATGTCTGTCAGGAAATAGTTGGGATAATTCCTATTTTCATGTAGTGAAAGGGTCACTGAAGCAGGAGTCAAGTCTCATTTCTGATTTTCAAGGGACCCAGGAGTCCTAGGAGAAAGAGCAAGAGTCCTGCTTAACCAGCTTTGTTAACCAGCTTTGTAGTGGGTCTTTTGAGGGCTGGGGGGAGTAGGAGCTTGGATGCAGTGAGTCTGTTTCACCCTATTCCCTGCCATAGTGCTCACTTCCTGTTCTGCAAAGTCAAGGCTTGTGGTCAAAAGAACAGTATCACAAGATATTTGTGGAACCCCCACAAGATATTTGTGGAACTCCACCCCCATGGGGCCTACTCCTAGACACGGGCCTGTCTTAGTAGCTGGAGAGAGTGTCGCAGGCCAACCGTGATGCAATCGAACAATCCCGAGGGGAAGGGTAAGGACTGAAGTTGAACCAAGAAAAGGCCCCTACAGAAGTGGCTCACAGCTTCTCTGGACTGTGGCACTGAGTTTATTTTGCATCAGACTTTAATAATCAGCATCAAGCAATTAGTAACAAAAGGTTTTTCCTGAGACTGCTTAAGTTTGGCCAAACTATTCCATCTGAAGGTGGTATCATTAGAAAGATTACCTTTTAGACAGTGAAGGTCATACTGCCCTTTTTCTCTCTAACCAATTAAGCAAACATTCAGCACCTTATCAAGCCAGAAATAGATGAGAGCACACACAACTCCCGACAAGAAAGAGTCTTGCACTGGAGGTCCAGAAGCAGGTACCAATGATCTAGGGGCAACTGTAGAAAAAGGAGCAACTTGATATTCCAAGAGGCCTCAAGGTCGGGCGACGGGCACGGGCATGGGCATGGGCATGGGCACCGCCGAGCCAGTGCAGGCTACCCTGAAACTGGAGCTGTCTCTCACCAGTGGGCAGCAGAGTTTGGGACAGATTGCAGCTTGGATGGCAGTGGTTAAAGCAGAGGGAAAAAAAGCCAGCTAGTCACTCTCATTACATGTGACATGCATCTCTCTTACAGACACCTTTGGAGAGTCCTTGTCAGTAAAAGGGAATGCAGTCTTGCCTCCTATCCTCAGGTGGGGACTCTGTCCAGCAAAAGGGTTCCTATGCAGAAAACCTCTCCTGACTTAAGCTTTTAGGCCACGGAGCCTTCTGTTGAGAAAGAGAAAAAAAAAAAAAGAGGGCAATGTGAGTCTTGATTCATGATAATTACCTTTAGAGAATGAGATAATTACCTGACTTATTGCCAGAAACTATTCTAGGGAAAATGAGATACTATTCTAAAGTATTAGTTTCATCCCATCCTATTTCTAACCCCCCACCCCCGCCTCCACCCAGTGTTTTACAAAACAGACAAAACAGACAGTGGAAGAGTTTCCCTTTGTAGACAGGAGTTGAAGCTCTGAGGTCTGCCTCCTGACCTTACTCCTGACCTCTAAGGTGCTTCTTTAGGACCTGGGACTCTTTAAAATAGTTAGAACTTCTCACACTCTTTCCAGCCCTAGTGTTCTGTAAGTTAGTGATGGTGCGATACAAGGTCACATGACTCTCATGGCTCATTCTCATCTATTCTAGGTCAGTGATTATTGTGGGCAAATGAGAGGAGTTTTTGAGGGCAACCATAATTTGCAAAACCACATTTGAACAAATAGAAAATAGTTGAATATTATTTGCCTTATGAACTTATTACTTGGAATATGAAGAAGAATGTTTTGGTTGTATAATCCCTGAAAAAGTTGATTATGGAAAATTTCAAACAGAATAGTAAAATGAACCCTGCATACCCATCATTTGTCTTCAACATTTATCATTTACTCTGTGTTGCCTAAGTTAGTTTCATCAACAAACTTGCCCATCTCCCATCCATGATAATCTTAAAGCAAATTCAAGCTATATCTTTTCACCTTTAATTAATATGTTTCTCTAAAAACATTGATACTCCTTTATTTTTCTATAAAAACTTCAGTACCTTTACATGAGGGACACTTTTTTTTGCTAACACCACAAGAGTTTCTCACCTGGGTAAAATTTGATATTAGTCCTTGCGACAAGTACAATGAAAAAAAGTAAAAACCACTATCCCTAAAAATTTTTTCTTTTCATCAGATATTTAGTTAATATTCAAATAATTTCTCTGGTTGTCTTATAAATGTCTTTTACAGTTGAACCTAAAAGGCATTCAATAATACAGATTCTGAAGGTTCATCTATTAATACATTTGATGTATGTGTCTCTTAAATTTGATTTGAAATCTAGATTTCCTTTCTCCTTCCCCATTGGAAAAGATCTGCTCATTTGTCTTGCAAAATATTCCACAGTCTGGATATTGGTAGTTGTGTCCCTGTGGTATCATTTAATATACAGTTTGTATCCTGCCACCTGATGGCTATGTATAGATGTTTGAACAGATTTAAATTTGTTCGACACAAATTTTTAATAGAAGCACAAATATAATAGGTACATCCCATTACTACAGCCAATGGGAACATATGCTTTTTGGTTTTCTTTTTCTTTTTTCCCTTTTTTTTTAATGTTTACATTGATTTCTGGGTTTGGGGCAGTCAGTGAAAAATATTCATGATAGTGACTCAACAACCTTGTACCTAATGATTTTAGCAACCATTTTTGCAAGTGTTTACATTACTTATTTCACTAGGGTTTACAAAATGGTGACATATAATTTCATTGTTCTACTTCTATTAGTTGGAATTCTTCTGTATACGAAAACTCTCCATTACCTCTTCGGACTATGTGGTTCCTTAACATCTTTTAAAGGGCAAAAAATGAAAATGTGTATTGGACTGTTTAAATCTCTTGTAGTTCTTTTTTCCATTTCTGGTCAGAAGAAGTCCCTTGGCATTGACTTCTATGTTCTCTTGAAAGAATCCAGTTAGTTTTCCTGTTTTTTTTTTTAAGGCATAATTTGTATACTGCAATCCATTTGTCTATGATAATTGCCTTGCTTTCTGATTCAGAGATGTTTTAGGTTTATCTGGTATCTATTTCCTGCCCTATATCTGGAATCATCTATTTCTCTAAGGAGCCATATTTCATTATGTAATGGAAAATATTTAGACATAGCAATTTTAGGATGTTCAGTGCTATGACTTAGATTTTGCTTTTAGAGATGGGGAAAGAGTTTAAAAAGAAAATGTCCCTCTTTTTAAAAAATAGTTTCACATTGATAGATTTTCAATTAAATTTTGGATTGCAGAGTTTCCCCTAGTTCTTTTTATTTATATATTACGTCTGAAAGATGTTAAAGTCATTATCGACTTGATTTATTCTAATATTTTACTCACACACAGAAACATATATAGAAGTATTTTTACTAATATTTTACTAATATTTTAACTTGCATTTCACAAATTTTAGCTAAGATTTTACTGATATTTTAGTTCCCTTTTTCCTTTTTCTATATTCTCTCTGGGGTGTACAATCAAATGCTATATTTGAAAATCACTTGGAATGTTGTTAAAGGTTACTTGTTACATGGATTAAGGGTTCATTTACTTTGTTTTCAAGTTTTAGAGATTCCTTTGGATTTTTATCTTCATTTTTTAAATAGCTATGGCATGATATCACAGACAAAATCACAAAACAGGATTCATTTAGAAAAAGTTTTCATTTTTGTTCCCTCCATGTTATTCTGTCCTCTCCCTAGGTATAACCACTTTTATAATCTTTTTAATTTTGTTTTTTATTTAACATATGCTAGTTCTAATTCTTTTGACCTCATGTTCACTGCTGACATTAGTTAATTAGATGAATCTTATGCAACTCTTAAAAAAATGGGGTGGGGGACCAGCTGGAGTGGACAGGGAGGGGAGGTGGTGGGTGATCCCGGGGACTACAATGATGTGAAATACACACACACACACACACACATATATATATATATATATATATATATATATATATATAAATTACTTATTTAAATAAATAAAAATGCATACTCAGTGACTTGTATATGTTTAGTATGAAAATAATTCTATTTAAATTTTAATTGGTGACACATTCATTTTGTTAAAAAATCAGAAATGTAATAGAGTATGTTTTGTAAATTTTGATTTCCACTTTTTAAACTAGCCTCTCCTTTTCTCTCACACAAATATTTTTCACATGATTGATGGAAAACATAGAAATCCAGTTCCTAATCTTGCTTTTAAAAATATGTGCAAGATTACTTATCACCAGTTATATTTTGAGCCCCTAATTGCAACAGATTCTGTCATAGGTACTGAGATTCTAATAGCAAAGAAATCCCTGTTTCTGAAATGAAGTTAATCATTTCGGAATGAAGTTGATCATTAGTGTATTTTAACATCTATTTGTATTTTTTGTGCCTTGCTCATATTCTTTGCCCATTTTTAAAGAATGTTGAACTTAGCTGTCTTCAGGTGCTCTATAATATTTAGGGAAACTTGCTTTTTGTTTATGTATTATTACTAAAATGCATTAATAGCAACACTTTTCAACCAAAACTTTTTCTTGATTGTTACACATGCACACGCACACACACACACTCACATTCACACACTCACACGTATTCTTTGGAAAAGAATATTGATGAACTTATGCCTCATTCTTTAGGCAAGTTATTGTTTCTTTGAAATTCAACTTCATCTGTAAAATGGATTAGTAACAGAACCTACACGGTTGGTTTGTTATCCTAATTGAGATAATCTGTGAAGTTCTCACAGTGACTCTAGCTAATTAAATGTCTGCTTTTGTCATATGTTGAGGACTGATAACCTCTAAACAGCAGTGGGCGAGTGGGGTCTTTTCTGCATTTTTGCTTTTAGGGCCTTGGGATGGGTTTTTTAAGTATATATTCTTTCCAAATGGAAGTTTGGGAATGAGGCAGTAGAAGGGAAAATGAAGGGAATGGCATCCTTCTTTTCTTTAAAGAATAAGGAAAATTGTGCTCACATTTGATGTCACCTGTTTTTCATATCCAATTTTGTATGGATACTTCATAGTTTAATAAAGTTGAAACTTGGTGTTTCTTCCTGTTGAGAAGGCACAGGTGTTGCTGGTCTCCACAAAGCTGGTTGCAAACAGTGCAAACAGAAATGTAATAGGGTATGCATAAACAAGAGGTTACTAGAGGCTCGAATCTCTGTTAATTCCTTGGTCCCTTGATATTTTTTCCCCACATAGAGGTCTCATTACTTCTTTTTTTGATCTCGTGGCTTTTTTAATCTTTTAGGTAAATATTCAATTCCTATTTCAGGTTTACTTTATGTGCACTTATAATGCAGAGAATGTCTAAAGAAAGAAATTAAATATTTATTAAAATATATATTTTTACTTGGCAACTTTATTTGAAAATGCACCCTCCTTTTAATGCATGCATGTGCGCACATGAGCACATATACACACGGTTCTGAGCGCTTAGGATATATCTTTCAGTATAACATATTTTTGAATGATTTGCTTTATTTGCTCTGCCCATTTGTCATTACACTAATTCTTAGACTGGGCATTTTGACTTCTGAGCACATGCATGAGTTGAGCTTTGCAGATAGATTGAAGTGTCTCATTCCTACTGGAGCTGTGCCAATCTAAATTTTGTCTAAAGAAAAAAGGTGCCTCTAGGGACATAGAGTTCTTAGGTATTGTTTGCTTTGTGTGTAAGTTCAGGAGGAATTTTCCTCTTCTAGAAAATACTGTAATAAGATTTATAAGGCAAATTAATTAGAAAGTGATTCTTTTAAAGCAAGCCCTTTAAATGTTGGTTTGCTTGCTTGCTTCTAAAATCTTCAGCAAATTTTGATGTATACACAATCCTTCTAATACACTTATTGCGTTAAATATGGTAGGTCCTAGTTATGGGGGATAGCCTGCTGTCAAGTACCATTGTTATAACTCCATGTTGAGCAGGATTTGAATCATGATGAACTGTTATTTTTCCACAGTAAGTATTCTGAATGCCAGTTACTTGTTCATGTGGCAGTTACTCCATTAATTACATATCCTGGTTCTCAGGAAGCTCTGCCACCTCATTAGGCCAATGTGGAAAATGTAAATGTTTATAACCAGGAATGCAAACTATTATTACATCTGATGAACCATTGATCTAAGCAGATGATATGATTTGTGGTAGAGCAGGGTGAAGCCAGCTTTTAGGAAGAGGTAAGCAGTGGAAACTAATCACCTTCCCATGCTAAATAAACCAGTGTGCTTTCTAAATTTTCAGAGACTGCAGCTGGTACAGTTAACAGTTCTCAGCAAACAGGCTTCCACAGATGTGCCAAGTAGATAGTTTAAAACTGTAGATCCCAGGCAGTATTGTTTTATTTTTGTGCCTTGACATTTTGAGTCTTTTAATACTTTGAGTATGTTAGAAATATGAGCAAGTGAAGATCTACTGTGATCATAAGATGATTGATAACCATTAACTTAATGTTCTTCCTCAGTTGAATTTAGTTCTGGTTCTTTGATTTAGTAAAGCTGATATGGCCTGAGTAAGCATTTCATCTACTCATGCTTCAGCTGCATTTGTTCTAAAATAACAGACCCAATGGAAGGTTAGTCCAAGAGCAAGATGGCTGGGAACCATCTGTCTGGTTTCCTCCTCTCCCACATCACCTCCCGACCCAGGATTGTATATAGTAATAATGGCTGCAGTCAGCATCCGGATTACAGACTGATGTTTATAGAGTATTTTCACAAACTCCACAGCTTTTGATCCTCAAAATAATCTGAGTTCTCAGGCAGATATTATTCTTCAGTTTTAGAAATGAAGAAATTGAGGCAAAGAAAGTTTGAATTGCTCAGGATCGCTTAGCCAACTGGAGTTTGGACTACATTCAGACCAAGTTTTCTGATTCTAGAATGCTACTTTTTCTTAAACTTTAGAATGTTTACAGATGTTTAGAACAACAAAGATTTACATACCTGGACAAAAAACTTCATACTCTGCAATTTAAGCCAGTTAGTTTATCACTTATTTTTGAGTTGCATTATAAACTGGAACATACAATGGGGCTTCTTCTTGGATCTGGCCTGATGTTTGGAGAGTCATCCCTTCTGGTCTATGGGTGTTTGTCATTTGTTGTTGCTGAGTGACAGGGTGGAATATGGATAGAACTCTTCTCGACTCCTGTCACAGACACCTGGAGTCCACTGTGGAGTTATTGATTGTAGGTAAAACTGCTGTGAAGGTTCATAATACCTTAGTATGGGCACATTTTCCTCCTCTCTGTTATGAACAGAATTTTTTATTTTGGTTAAATCAACCTTATAATCCTTGTTTTACACTCAGGCTTTCTTGTGTTCTAAGAAATCTTTGTTTTTCACAAGTATTTAACCACTACCCCTGGCTCACTCTAGCATCACCAGTGATGTTATCTTATAAATGTACTGTGGGATGTGGGACAGTTCTGTAAAGCTGGATCCCTCATTAATAGGAAATGAACTTGCAGAAAGTTTAGCTCTGCATCGTTTCTGTGTACTTGCTGTGTCCAGGCACAGTAGAGCATGGACACAAATGGTGATAAGAATGGTGATAAGTGCACCCACAGTTTTTCACAGTCTCGAAAATGAATGGAGCAAGAAATTTTGACCTTTCGAAAGGAGTGACACTCATGTGGTACTTTATGCCCTAGCCAGGTGGAAGAAGAAAGTGGAAAGAGAGGTTGTAAATTTCCAACACTGGAAATTGATACTTTTCACAGGATATATAAAGAAGAATATATTTAGCCAGTGATGAGATTACTTCATTTTATTGCACATCACTTCATCTAAGCCTTTTTTTAAAGAGCAGATTTATGACCTATATTCTTATCACATTGTTTTAAACCCTTATCACTATTGAGATATATAGTTTATTCCCAATGATTCCTAATTTGAGAGGCTGTTCCAATTGGGTCTTTAGAAAACATCTATAGAGGAAAAAAAAAAAAAAGAATCAAAGATGGTCACATTAAATACTACAAACTATTCATTAGGTTATATTTAAATTAGGACTTGTAGAAAAAAATAACTTGTAGAAAGAATTCTGATAATAGAAGGGGTATTTATAAATTGCAAACATATGAATGTACCATATTCATAGTCTATAGTCTATAGGGATATATATACACATTAAAAAATGTCAGTATTATATAGACATGTGGAAATTTCCCTCTATGAATTTTTTGTAGGAAGAAAACAAGTTACAGATAGATATACATATTACAATACCGTAGTTACAAAATTATAAACCATGCGAAATAATATATTATTTACGCATGTGTGTGATTTTAAAAGTTTCAAATACCACAGGAATGATAAACATCAAATCCAGTATATTGATTATTATTTCTGGGAATGTATAATGGAAAATAGGATAAAAGAGATGTCCACAGAGAATGTCAACAATCTCTGTGATGGCTGATTTTTTAAATTTAATTTTAAAAAACTTGCATATATATATATATATATATACATATATATAACATTATTGTGCACCCCAGGGTTTTCCCATTACCCTAACGCCTGTTAACCATTCTGCTCTTTTGTGACTGTTGCCTCCCCCACCTTCTTCCTCCTCCTCCTCCTCCTCCTCCTCCTCCTCTCTCGCTCCACCTTTCAGCCCCATTGGTTGTTTCTAAGCTCCTGTGATTTTTTTTAAGGTTTTTAGTTCATTCTTTCTGCGTTGATAAAAAATTAGTTTATTTATTTTTCCTTTTCCAACTAACCAAACGAACAGTCTGCTGTTTAAAATTGATTTCTTCAGAATATTTCATAGCATTAGCAATTGTTAAGTGCAAGTAAAAGTGTGCATTAAAGATTTTGGTTTGAAAGTGTTTTATGTGACTCAGGCAGAAAATTTTAAAATCACACACATGAGTAAATAATATATTATTTTGCCTGGTTTATAATTTTGTAATTATGATATTGTAATATATATATGTGTGTAATTAGATATATAAGTGAAAACAATAAAAAGTAAAAAAAATTTGAATAATGGAATTGCTATTAAAAATTTCCCTTGCACAGATCTTGCTTGAGTTCAAGATTGCTCTCCACATAGGTGCTAACAAGAAGCCTTAATGTAGGAGCCATGCTGAAAGTCTTTTCCCAAACATATATTGGGTGAAAATTCCCTCAAGTCTAAAGACAGGAGTCAGTTTTAATGCCATTTAATAATTTTAATGGAATGCTTTAAGCACAATAAATTAAAATGGGATCTTACTACTTTTTTTCATTATGTATTCAATTAAAAATGTTTCTCAACATCACTAAAAATCAGGGAAATACAAATCAAACCCACAATGAGACACCACCTTACACCAGTAAGAATGGTCCACATCCAAAGAACAGGCAACAACAAGTGCTGGTATGGATGCAGAGAGAAAGGAATACTCTTACACTGCTGGTGGGAATGGAAACTGGTCCAACCACTATGGAAAACAGTGTGGAGAACCCTCAAACTAAAGAAAATGGAACTACCATTTGACCCAGCAATTGTTCCTCTGGGAATCTACCCAAAGGAGACCTCAATGTGGGTACAAAGGGACAGCTGTACTTGGATGTTCATTGCAGCACTATTTATAATTGCAAGAACATGGAAACAACCCAAATGTCTCAAAACAGACAAATGGATGAAAAGGATGTGGTATATATACACAATGGAATATTATTCATCAATTAAAAATGACAAATTTGATGAATTTATGATAACATGGATGTACCTAGACAAATCATATTAGCAGAAACAAGTCAGAAAGAAAAGGACAGAAACCAAATGGTTTCACTAACATATGGACAACTAAATGAAAGTACACAATGGGTGGGGGCCGGGAAACCAGCTGGAGCAGCCAGGAAGGGGAGGTGGTGGGTGACCCCTGAGGATTACAAAATGTGTAATATATATATATATATATAAATATATATATATACACACACATATATATGTATGTATACACATATATGAGGATTACAAAATGTGTAATATATACACATACACACACATATATATGTATATATATACACACATATATGTATATATATAATTATTTGTATAAGGAAAAATTGTCATTTGGGTCAAATTAGTCTAGTACTTTCACCCAAATCACTATAAAATTAAAACAAAGAATACCAAGAGCTACCAAGTAACAAAAAAGGAACTTAAGGAGTTGAACCCTTCCCAGGTTGCTTCATTGCCCTTTAACCAAAAGACCCTTTATGGCAAATTCTCTACCCTCTAATGAGAAACTCCAACCCTTGGTTAGGAATTTGAAAAAATCTCAGGACATTATGTTATCTACTGGCAAGTGAAATCCCTGACCTAAACCTTTCAATTTAATCTAAAGCCTTACCTAGGGGTGTTAGCACAGGGGTAGAAACCTTTGCACAAGCTTTTCTTGAGGTAAATAGAAAGAATACCACGTACCTAGTGCTCTCTACAAATATATAATTTTACATATTGTTCAATAAACAGTCATATTGGTAGACCATCTTTCTAAACCTGGTTAAGTAAAAAGTAAGTTATCCACTCAGAAAATAGGAGTAATTTTAAATTTTTGATGTTTTATACAGAAAACTGAGATAATTTCCCCCCCTAAAATAATAGCTCAGTGCCCTCTTTATTTTGAGAGTTTCAACCCAACAGGCACTAGACTGAATGTTCTACATCAGTGATCAAGTCTCATAGTGGGGAAAAAAATGGGAAAAATATTTAAAAAAATATTTGACCATACAGTATGCATATATGGGATGTATGTTCTGCTGAAACAGAATTTTCATTTCTAATACCTAACCTTTCTAGATATATTCTGGGGTTGTTGTTTTTTGTTTCTTTGTTTTTAATGCTATTTATATAAAGCACTAATTGAGTTTACAAACCATCAATGAAGTTTTAAAAATACTCTGTATGCACTTCTTACTGGAACTTCCTTGAGACCAATTGAAGTAATATTTGCCATTTTCTAGGTAGAAACATTGAGACTCAGAACAGTTACATGCTTGTTCAAGTTTTTGCCCTGGGTTTCAGCCAAGACTCTGAAACTTGGGAGCTAAGAATCAGGGTTCTGCTGATTCTTAGAATCCCAGTTCTAACTACTCACTAGTTAGATTTGAATGTAATGTCCATTAAATGTTAGCTGTTAGTATCCCAACACTTCATCTTGGTAGAACTCACTTAAAGTTAGTCATGTGATACCATAGCATTTGTGAATGTGTTGCTTATTCAAGAAATAATTTTGAACTCACACTTGAAAAATCTCTTGGAAGCATACAAACCATTGATCGGGTGTTTTAAATGAGATAGAAACTGAACTAAAACTCAGTAAAAAATGTGGATGATTGCGATTACTAGAATTGTGGATGAGACATCAGAGTTGAGAAAGGAGCAGGTGACTTGACAGGTCCCTCTATAAAAGGCTTAGGAGCCAGAGGCAGTGAAAGCAGATAGCAATGAACAAAGAAAGGGTAACAGCCTTAGGGCTCCTAGCTATTTTTATGTAGAGATAGGAATTTTTGATAGACATCTATTCTTGGTCATTTAAAGAATTAGAGCATGAAAAAAGTTCTGAGGTGGAGAACTTCTTCCCCACATAAACCCAAAGCTCCAAAAATAATCCATAGAAGACATATTTGATTATAGAAGGTTTTTTTAACCTGCAAATGGCTGTTTGTGATCAAGATGTCAAAAATCAATTACTGTCATGCTTAATAAATTCTTAGAAATTAACAGGAAAAAAATCAGTGCTATGTATGGTATAATAGGCAATCTACAGATGATCATTAACATGTGAAGATATTCTGATTCACTAGTGTTCAAGGGAAAACAAAATAATACAGTGACTTACTAGAAGTCCAACTGATAACACTCAGGTAATTACCCCTTTTGAGAACTATTGCAGTTGGTGGAATGAAGGGAAATGTGTGCTCTTGTAGATTGTTAGTGAAAAATGAAAAATTTTAAACTTTTTCAGAGAACAGTCTGACAATATCTGGGAAATGTCAGATAGAGGGACCTTTGTCCCTGAAAGCTTACTCCTGGCAATTTGTCACTCAGAAATGAAAGCATCAGATTGAAATAATATATTAAAATGTTTTTCCTACCTTATTTTTAATGAAAGTAAAGCAATGAATATCTTTCATGGACTGTGGTAAAATATACACTAGTATTATTGTAGCGTATTATTCACTTGTTGAAAAAATTGGTCTACCATAAACTTGAATGAATTTCCATCGAGTATTTTATGAAAAAGCGAATCACAGAGAAACATGTTATTTTCTTTTGTAATCTTAAAAAGTCATAGAGCTCCTTTATGTACACATGCATTTCCTGTATGGGATTATGTGAGAAAATGTGAAAGAGTGTGGTAAATAGCTATGCAGTCTTTAACTTGGGTTACAGTGAAGTACAGTGGTGACAGAGATGAAGTGGGTGTGGCCAGAGCGCAGGGGATGCTGCTGAGTGCATGTATGTGCATGTGCAAAAACCCATGAAAGAGTCACGAGAAGCACTTGTGTCTATGGGTTTGACTAATATTATTTAGTGAAAAACAAGGTAATCGCTGCAGTGATATTTCAAGCAAAACTGAAATATACACACTTGTATAGATTATTTATGGGAAAAAGTATGAAAAGAAGCTCTTCAGACTGTTGTATTGGAACTGCTTTATTCTGTCATTGTATAAATAGATAACTAGCTTGTTTTTCGATTTGTGGATTGTTTTACCTGTTATATAATAATGTATATTGTAGGTTGAAAAATGAGCAACTTAATCCCCCCACTCCCACTTAATATTGGCATACATTTGGTAAATGGTTAAGAATAAAATTTTGGTGTTGTGGTTTTAAAATGGAACAATTCAATAGAAAATTTAAGAATGAGATTCCAAAACTGGTTAAGAAACTTAATCTTTTTCTTCAGTGACTGTTAATATAATGATCAAGTGCTTACTTCTTGTCCATAGGGAAGCTATTGAAAGTTACTTGTTGAATTAACGTTTCACATATACATCATGATGAAAACATGCTTAGTCTTACCAGGTAGGTAGAGTTGATTTGACAAACTGTATAACTAAACAAACCAGGAGACTTGGAAAAAGTCATTTGCAGTGTAGGTGAGGTAAAGTATAATATACAAAAATCTCTTATAAACAAAAAACTAAATGAGCAAGCAAATATCACAAATCCCTATAAATGGTTTTCACTAAATATGTTGGTGCTTAATAAAATTATAACCAAATTTAAAAATCTGGAGCTGATATACAGGTAAGAAACTGCAGCTTCATTGCTGAGAATCTCTAGTTGTCCCTCACATTGCTTTTCTGAGTACAACTCTCCTTGCCAACTCAGGCCTATAATACAGCCAAGTGGCCTGACCTGGGGATTAGCCCCAGATGGGCTCTGGTGAGAGTGCCCTGGGACCTGCGTGCCATCCCACAGTTGTTCCCTGTTCTCCATGTAAAAGACCCCTGTGCACCTATGCAGCTGTATGCAGACCCAGAGGAGCTAGTGTGGCCTCATGAAATTAAGATGCAAACCTGAAAAGCAAGATACACCAGGTACCCAATTCTAGCAAAGCTTAATTTCACCTGCTTTAAAAGAGTTTTCTGGCTCACCACCACCACCCCCAAAGTATCTCCATGAGCAAAAAGCACTGTATACTTAACGTGGTGTTCCAGGGAGCTAGGAAGGCAGTGGGTCCAGTTTCCTGCAGATGGATTGAGCCGAGCTGCCCAGTTGACATGAATTTGAGAGGCCCTAGCAAGCTTGAGTCTTACATAAAGTTTCTGCTGCCAGATATATTCTTTGAAGACTTGGGGGCTCTCCTGTCCTTGTGTGAATTTTTGATCAGGGTAAGGGGGGGTTCTAGCACACCACCTGTGAATCGCACCTCACAAATTCATTTCACTGAGGGATGTGTGCACAGCACTGTTTACGGAATATGGTGGGCTACAACCTGAGCTATTTTCAGGTTTTATTTATCAGGTTTTATTTTCATATTTTCATATTTTCAGGTATTTATTTTCAGGTTTTATTTATCAGGTTGTTAAAACAGCTGTGGTGACCCTTCCTTTAAAGCCAGTTACTGTGCTGATGGTAGATAAATCACAATGTCATCTGTATGGTTGAAATAGAACCAGGGCATATCACCCTCAGTTCCTGGTACAGGGTGTTTTCTCTCTGTGCAAAGAGAAGAAGGAAGCATAGAATTCAGGATAATGACGCTCAGATAAACTCCAAGAGAAGAGAATAATTGATCTATGCTTTCAGCCTGAAAATTCTGGTGGCTGCTCTCTGCTGTTCCCATTTCTGCCTGGAGGAACCCCTTCTTCATCCAACTCCATCATTAAGGAGTTCATTTTTCCCCTGGGGAAGTGAAGTAAAAGTTTAAAATAGGGAAATGTATCCTTTTCAATCTAAAACACTTTTAGCACTCTAAGCTATTATCTGATTTCTTATATCAGTTTTTAATTGTCTTAGATTTTCTTATGTAAATATATGTAAGCAGGAGGCTTACATAAGTTATGAACTGATTCTTCTAGTGAGCTGTTGCTCGCAGCGTGGCCTGTAGGAGGATTTGCATTTGGCCCTGTGTCACACATAATAGCCTTGGCTTTCCCTCTCACTGCTAATTTCCCCTTTGCTTTTTGGGCTTTTCTAGAAGAGATAAATGGCAGAGAATCTGCCTTCTTCATACATGACTAATTACTACATTTTCATAAGGTGCCACAGAGATATGTGCATAAAAGTGAGTGTAGAATGTTTCTGGGCAGGGGGAAATTGACTGTGATGACTTCTAAACTGAGAGTTTTTTTAAAAAAAGTTTGGATAGCTTTTACTTTCCTATCTTGCTCCCAACATATTTCTTGCTTTTATGCTAAACTTGCCTTTCCATTTAATGTGAGCATTTGTTGGGGGTACAGAGAGATACAGAGATGTATACAGCACCTCTTTCAGTCTTCACAGAGTTTATTTTGGACTCACAACTTCCTAGGAATATATTGCATTTCTGACTGATTTTTTTTCAATAGAAAAGAGAAAATTTAGCATATATCTCTAAAATGATGCTAGATGTACAGTGGAGGACAATGGCAGGATTCTATCCCTGGAACCCCACAGTTCATGTCACAGAAATTGATGATCTTGGATTGTGGAGAATGATTTAAATACCATCTGTGGCCACTTACCCAACAGACGGTTAGATGACAAATCTGCCAAATGAGCAGTGTGTGTTCCTAAAAGAAAAAATAAGAATTTTATCATGGAGTGGTTAAAAATAATTTATTCATTTAAAAAATTAAACTTGTATAAATGTCTCTAATTCAATCTGGCTTATGGAATAGATTCTTTAGAAGAAAATTCTTTGCTTAATACTTTAATAGTCTAGTGACTTCAGTATGATTTGGGAAATAACCGCGTTCCTTGCCACAGCCTAAGATGACGCAATAAAGCATGATTGCAGCGGTGTTTTAGGAAGTTGGTCTAGATATCTCTTTGCCCTCACCCTGGTGGTTCTCTTGTAATCTGAGTTTCCTTGACTCCTGGAAACCAGGCCTGGCCTCAGTATGTTTGAAATGCTGCTTGTCCAGCCTATAAATCCTCTGCTACTGACAGTCACTCTCCTTTAGCTATTTGTAACCTCCTGCAGAGACCTTGGTAATGCGTGTCTGTAGAGGTTAATTTGTAAGGATTTTTCTAGTATACTCAGTTGTCAAATCTGTTCACATCAGTCTTTAGAAAAGTACTGAGGTGATGCAGCACTTCACTTTTGCATGTATAGTTTGTTTGCATTTTCACTTTAAATTCCTTAAAACATATTATGCTGGGTTCTATCACTGACGCTTTGTCCACATTATTTAGCACTAGAATAAAACATTACTACATATCAGCATATGGGAGGTGTTTCTTGAACTTGGTAACAAGGTCAAACATGTCCATGAAGAGACATTGTTGCGATGAGGTGGTACAAACAAGTGGGCTCCAACAAAGGTTGAATAGATGACTTGGAGAATTGAGATCAAAACAACATCAAAGACTTAGGAGGAGTCAGTCTGCTAAAAGCATTTCCAGGGGTCCTGTATTATCATGAGCAAGGGCCAACTTCATATTGACTTTGTTTTCTTCTATGATCCTGGACATCTAGAAGGTGTGTCTATGTATTTACGCATGTGGCGCTCATATTTTAAAGGTAATTTTTCCTTCCCAATGCCCATGGCACTAAAACTAAATGTAAGTTTCTTTCCTTTTTTCAAGAAAGGTTTGCAATCCCTGATGTTTTCCAGGAATTGCTTCAGTATCTGGAGCATTCTCAGAAAATGTATTGGAATGGTTTTATAGTATAACATTAAATAGAGTTGTGATTCATCGTCTATCCATTGGAAAGGCTCTTAAAATTTATATAACAGTGATGCATAAGATGGATATTGAAATTTTAAGAATCATAAATCAGACAATGTCCTGTGTTATGTTAGGTCACTTTTTATATCATATAATATGGTTTCAATGTTACTTTTCATTGTAAGGAAACAGGAGGAGAAAAATGCCCTTATTGCTAGAGCACATGTATTTCCTCATAGAATTATGCAAAAATTGTTTCAGAAAGAATGACTCTCATTGTATAAAATATAATTTCACTTATGCACAGAACAAGTTTTTGTGTTTTGAATTTGAAGCTGTGCCATCTTAGACACTTGGAATGTATCTCTGCTCAGTTACCTTTGCAGGTAGACCTGATCTGGGAGGAGGCAGCTATGGATAGCAGAATTTACTATTATATCAGTACTTGGGTTCCCTTTAAAATAGCAGTCCACATCAACACCCAGACATTAGTTAGATTCAAATTCTGAGTAGAGGTCTCTTAATTCTTCTAGGATGCCCTTTGACCAACTAGAATGATGAAAATATTAAAACCCAGCTTTCCTAATTGGTCTAAGTTGCTCACAAATCTGCCCAAACATTACCTTTTTAAGTTTTGCAATTGAGTGCGCAAGCTGGGTGTCAAGAATTCTTGAGTGTCAAGAATTTTGCCTGCATGGCAAAATGCAGTCACTGTCTAAACATTTTTTTCCCTGATATTTATTTCTATGGCCCTATCCTCTGATGTCTTCTTACACATCCTAAATGTAAGATCCAAGGAGCTAATCATAGAAACATTAATGTTAAAAAACATTTCCTAATTCTACTTTATGCATAGTCTCTCAGTTATCATCTATAGTCCCAGTTCTGATCTTTGAGACCCCAGTCAAGTTGTCCTGCTTTCCTTGGTAGTGTTTCCTCTAAGATAACATTGAAGCACAGTGTTCAGTGTTAACATTAGTAGTTATCACCCCCAAGAATCAAAAGACCTGGCATTTACTCTTATTTCAGTTCTGTTAAAGTTCATGAGTACAAACCAAATTTATATAGACAACAATTATATTCTCAGATGTTAATTATATGCTTTAGTCCCTTTGGAATTAGAATTTTTCAGGACAAAAAGTTAATATTATAATCTAGAGTCAGTATATATTTTAAACCCTTTCTAAACATATTTGCCATTATGATCTAGTATGCAAATATATATATATATATATGTTTCTGTTTAAAATTAAAACCATTTTCACAGAGGAATACTTACCATAGCAAATGATGTTTTCCATTATATTAATGCGGTTCCAAGTCACTGATGAGTGATACCCACAGGTACTAAGATTAGTCACCACATCTTTCTGAAGCAGATTGGTAAACAGAATTTGTGTGTAAGCATTAGATGCAGTTTAGTCTTTTTGGTCATCCTGGAAAGCCCAGTGTTGGTCTCGCTTGAGTCTGTCTCCTACTATTTATAGACTCATTGTCTGTCAGACTTAGTGGTATGAAGTAAGTTTGTTGAGACATAGATCAACAATCTGTCCTGTTTATTTCTAAAGCAAACATTCTTCTAAACAGACAATCAGTCTTTTAAAGATGGGAAATAATGGTATTTTGGGATCATACCTGTCATATTTGAAAGATAGTCTGTCTTTTGAGAAGAATGGTCTTGCTTTTATTTTTAACTGTAGAACTATTTGTGCTTTTATTTTTAAGTGTAGAACTATTTGTGCAAATAAACACATAAGCTGAATCAAATCAAATAAAGGAAATAAAAACAGAACCATTTGGATTGAAAGAGTATCATAGAATGTTTTAGAACTTCTATCTATAGGACTTACTTATGAATAAAATCACAGAAAGAGCTGCAGGAGAAATATTGTTTTTTGAATGTGTTCTCTGTGAAGTTTTACAAGAGGCTAATGTTCTAGAAAATATTTGTCAATATGTAATGTAAGGAAGTGTTATTTAGGTACTCTCATAGGATCCCACAAGTATTCACCCAAAAGGTATAAGCATGGAAATTAAAATAAGGGTGTAACTTCAGTGAGAACACAAACACTAGGGTAAATTTTTTAAAGTAATTTGGTCCTGACTACTCCAATATGTGTTTTCTTCCACCCTCCAAAAAAAAAAAACAAAAAAAAAACAAAGGTTAAAGCTTAGAGAAAATTGTAGTGTCCATATATTTTATTATACTTCCCTTAGAAGTGAAGGCATTTTTCAAATCCACTGTTGTTGTTTTGGTACTTTTACAGCTAACAATCCAGAAACTTCATTTCAGATTCATATTATGTAGGTGAATCTTAGCTACAAAAGTCACATGTGTGCCCTTCAGGTAGTTCTTCAGGTAGTCCATATTCCCAGTTTCTTAATAATCATAGTACTAAGTCTTAGTATTGGAGGAAATTTGATACTGCGCTGTAGCTTTTCACGATGTCTCTATTGACTTGAGAAAGGCAGCAGGTCAGCAAAAAACGTGTAGACATCCTGCAGGTGACAGCCTCACAATGTCATACAGAACTGGGGCTTCATCCAATTTTTTAATATAATTAATGGCCCTCATTTGTGATATGATGATATAGTGTTACAGTGAAGTGTCATTGACAAAAAAATGCAGCATTTAGGAACATATGGTCGAGGCTTATCTGTCTTGTATGACCTGAGTATACTTGTTTTTATCAGCAAGAAGAGTCAGGGTATCTCAGTCATTTCTGTCATGCTGGACATGATTTCCCCACAGCACCAGCTCTACTGAGGTGTGCTTTGCTCCATCCTCCACTTCACATACTCAGTTTGATTTGCTTTTCTCTAAGAAGAATATAGAGACTTGGATTTATAAAAGTGTCTAAAAATGACACTTTTCCTTTTTTCTGTCCATCTATTTTGGACAGGATTATGCTAATCAAAATGTTGGGTTATACCACTTGAAATAGATACTTTACATAACTGGAATTCAATCCTAAATCTCTTTGTGATTGAAGTATTTACCAGATAAATTCTCAGTTCAGAATTTAACACTGATATTGGTTAATAGTTGGAAAGCTTTGTTCCTTGTTCCCTTATTCCCATTCCCTCTTTGTTGAGGGATGCTAGTCCCATAATCCCATTGTCTTGTTTTCCCTGTTTTCTTCCTTCTCTTCTCTCCAGTATCTCTAGACTTTTTCAGCAGGACTCACCCAGCAGGTAGGTCTGGGTGTTCATATTTAGTGACTTTGGAATCCAGGATTAGCACCAGAGTGAGGCTAGGCTCCTGGCACAAAGTTTGAGCAGATTCTCTCATCCAGACCCAATTACTGACCTTGTCTGCTCTGTATCTTGGGTCAAAAAAGAATTAATGTTTGGTCATTATAACAGATGGAAAAGGCTGTAAATATTATACATACTGCCCTTTAAAAGAAAAAAACTTGGAAGTATTATATCACTCTTAAAATTATCCAGTAGAACCAAATTCCATATTATCTTGAATACCAAATTCCATTAAATAAAAACAAGAGCAAAATATTACGGGTCAAAAAGCTAATAGTTCTAGAGGCACCTTTAACTCCTATTTCTCTTCCATATTTGCTCTATAATATTTTCCTAGCTTAATTGTTTTATCTTTAAAAGTATTCTACTGATTACCTTATACTGTGCTATCACAAAATTACATATAAATGATAATTTATGATCGTGGGATAAAGTTCTCATGCATCAACTTATTTTTTAAATATTGGTACATGTGATTGAAGTAAGCATTACAAATTTTATGAAATGCTAACAATAAAGGCAGGGACTGAAGAGATGGTCCAGGAAATAAACTTCTGTGGTGCTTCTGAACACTTCCACCTGCTATATGGTGGAAAGTGCATTTTCCACAGTACACTAGTGCCAGCCTGATCAGAAAAACTGTGATATACTAGTAACACTGAAATACCACTTTGGGAAGTAGTCTTCAGGACAACCTTGACAAGCTCATGCAGTCTCTACAGTACCCCTTGCCCCCAGCTTTTCTCAAAAGTTGTTTTTCTGTTGCATACCACTATCTATTCAGCATTGGCTCAAAGCAGAGTTAACTTCAGGGGCTCTGCAAATATGTACAGATTTTGAGATAATATGTGGACTTTGGTATCAAGCAATGTTCAATTCAGAGACATAACAACTTCTTAAAGTGGTTAAAGTGGAAATTGTAGCCTGAGATGGTAAAAATACTGACTTCAGCATACAAGATGAACAGAAAAAAAAAATGGCTTTTTTGCCAACTTTGTTATTCATCACTTTCCCAGGAGAAGCATAGAAAAGACTTTTAATACAAAATGACTGCACTGTGCTATACTATCAGAGAATTGCAGTATCAAAAGGTACTTCTAACACTGTAACCTCTTACATATTATTAATTTCATGTAGAAGCAGAACTTTCTTTTAGTCACAAACCCATTTTAAAATACAAAATATAGGAGGTAAAAATGCTTTTTAGCTAATGCAGTATTTAAATTGGATATAGATATCTGAGAATGGATTTCACCTATTGCTAGAATGAAACAGGGTTTTCAATAACAATTATGTTTTTGTTTCTTAATAGATTCAAGGATTAAGAAACCTTGCTCATATTAATAAGCAGATGAGAGTAGGAGTTTTATGAGTTTTTAAAAAAATATCTGGCAATATCATTCAGTTCTTTGCCCCCCCAACTATGTATCAAAATCAGATAATGTCAAAAAAATTTTTGTATTATCCAAAACATGATGACTCACTATTCTTTCAATGGTATTGAAAATAAAAACTTGGAACCCCTCTCTTGAACCACAGCTATTCCAATCTCTGTAAATGTATCTGAAGAGCTTTATCAATTCATGTCACTATTTCCTCTCGCTGAAATATACCTTTCAGTGTTAAGTTTAAAGGGTGGTGGAGAAAATGGAAATATTTTTTATTGTGACATTTTTTAGTACATTTTGTGACCATGGGCATTAAAATTTTTCTTTCATATTTGTGGAATTAGTTCATTCACTTGAGCTGGAAGGCCTGCCACATAGCATTGGGCAGGCAAATCCTGAGTGGTCTCAGGAGTGAGATTTTTCTGATCTCAGAAGCACATTAGTGACAATTGTCCTCTTGAATCCTAAATCTAAGATAAAAAACTCATTAAGACTTGGAATTTTATAAAATCTGGTACATCATAAATACTGACTTGAAAGACTGAAATAGCAAAATAAGGAAATCTAACATCTCTGCCACCTTGTGCTACAATGATCTGATCTGAGGTTTGAATATCCCTACATGGGGATAAATGACTGGAAGACCCCGTTCCTGCCCCCCTTCCCTTTTTTTGGTAGCAATTTCACTTTACATTATTGTATATGATGCATAGGTACATGATCACACCTCTTTAGATGTATGGTCCCACAGTAGAACCATACCACAGAACCCACAGACTTCTACCATAGTCCATGGACTACCTCCACACCCTGCTTCCCCCCCTCCCTCTCCTTTCAATAGCCTCAAGTCTAGTCAGGTTTCTAGGATTGTTATTGATTTGGTTCTGTGACCCTTCATTTTGTTTTTCTCTGTTCCACATGAAAGTGAAACTATGAAATACTTATCTTATTTTGCTTAGCATTAGTCCATCCAGTTCTATCAATGCTATTGCAAATGGGAAAATTTCAACTTTTATGGCTGAGTGGTACCCTATTGTGTATATCTAAATATACACACATATACATACCACATCTTCCTAATCTGCTCATCTGTTGTTGAGCACTTATGTTGTTTCCATAACTTGGCTATTGTGACTCAGGATGCAGAGAATATAGTAGTCCATACAAATATAGTAGTATATATAGAGAGAATATAGTAGTACTTCTTTCAAATTAGTGTTTTTGCATTCTTCTGGTATACCCAGGAATGGAATCACATGATAGTATTAGTTTTAATAGTGTGAGAAACCTTCTTGCTGTTTTCCATAGGAACTATTTTTATCCATCCTTGCCAATACTTATTTCTGGTCTTTTTGATATTGGTGTCCTCACAGATATGATATGGTATCTATTTGTGGTTATGATTTGTTTTTCCTTGATAAGTAATGATAAGCATTTTCCCAAGTGCCTGCTGAAGATCTGTTAATGTCTATTTTTTCATTGGGATTGTTTTCTTTTTGTTGTGTTGTATGAGTTCTTTGTTGACTTTGCCTATCAGCTCCTTGTCACTGTATGATTTACAAATATTTTCCTCCACTTACTAGGGTGGCTTTGCTTTAATCATAGTTATCTTTGTGTGCACCAGCTTTCCAGTCTGTTGTAGTTCCATTTGCTTATATTCTCTTTTGTTTCTGTTGGAGATACACCCTTAAAGATCTCACTGAAGCCATTATATGTTATATAGTAGTACTTAATATGTTATATAATTATCCATATCCATAAATATGTAATTATGTAAGTGTGAGTTTATTTCTGGACACTCAACTCTAGTGCATTTATCTGTGACTACTTTTATTTTAGTATCATACTGTTTTTATTAAGTAGTTTGTAGACTAGTTTGAGGTCTGGGTATGTGGTACTGCTTTAATGTTTTTTGTTTGTTTTGTTTTTTGAAGAATGCCATTGAAACTTTGATAGAGATTACATTGAATCTATACACTATTTTTGCAGAATATCCATTTTAACAATGTTAATTCTCTTAGACCATGAGCTGGGGATATTTCCCATTTATTTTTGTCATCTTCTATTTCTTTTAATGACATCATAGTTTTCATTGTACATGTCATTTAAGTTTACCCCCCAGGTGCTTAATTCCTTTTGATGTGATTGAAAATGAAATTTTTTCTTGATATTTTTTTCTCTTCTATCTTGTTTGCATATAGGAACAATGACTTTTGTAAATTGATTTTGCAACCTGCCACTGGACTGAACTAGTTTATTGCTGTTAATTGTTTTTGAGTGTAGTCTTTAGGGTTTTCAGTGTCTATTATGTCAGCAGCAATTAGTGAGTTTACTTTTTCATAATTTGGATTCTTTTTATATCTTTCTTTTATCCAGTTGCTCTAGCTGGGATTTCTAATACTACATTAAATAAAAGCAGTAAAAATGAACATTTCTGTCTTGCACCAGATTTTAGAGGGAAAACTAAGCTTTTTACCTTTGAATAGGACATGTCATGCATTGCCTTTATTATGTTCCATATAGTCCATCTAGCTCCATTTTTTGTATAATTTTTTTCATAAAAGGATGGCGAATTTTATGAAATACTTTCTCTGCATTTGTTGATATTATCATGTGATTTTTGTCTCTCCTTTCATTGATGTGGTTAGTTACAATGATTCATTTTCTATGTTGAACCATCATCGTTGTATCCCTGGAATAAACCCCAATTGGTCATGGTATATGATCCTTTTAGTGCATTCTTGAATTTGATTTAGTGCAATTTTTGTTGAGGATATTTGCATCTGTTTTCGTCAGTGGAATAATATCCCTGATATATTTGGTGCTTCTAAGCTCACACAACAGGTTGAGGACCCTGCCTACAAGCTGACTGCTAATGAGCAGACAGACTTGGTCTGAGATTTAATTGAGTTTCTCTCTATAACCCAGGTTGTAAATATTTGCTCATAGTGGTATATGATGCCATACTTTACATGTATAAAATATTTTCCATTTCAGTAAAACTTGGCCTTGCTTCAGTTGTTTATACAGTAATGTATACAGTGATGAGGAAGTTCTTTTTTTTCCTTTCTCATTTTGTCAGCTGACTGTGAGCAACTGCAATTAAGAATTTCTTCAGTTTCATCATTGGTTGCTACTAATTTGCATAGATAAATTTAAACATTGCTTTTAGTTGGGTCACAAGGTAAAATTACTTGGCATAAATATTTGATTTTTCCTCTGGCTGAAGCTTTCCATGGTAAAAGTATGGTAGCTAATGTTTCATGCTGAAACTTGACCTTCATACTGTGCATTGTTGCTTTTTCTATTATTGCAATATACACAATACTAGTTATATACAGTATCTAGAGAATGCAGTGCCAAGCTTCATTTTTTTGTAAATAAAAATGAAGTCTCTGTGAATTTCCAGGAGGGAATGCAGTATAGTTTGTGTTCACTTAGTTTTTTATTACATATAGAGAACTGCAGATTTTAAAAATTAAAATAATACATTCTACTCTTCAAAATTGAAGGTGTTATTTACTGTAGTTCTGGCGTATGTGTATCTGTTATAGCACTCCTTTTAGTGTCTCTGTTATTTGTCTCAGATGTGTGCTATCCTGTTTCCTTGAATGCTTAGATTCATAGTTACTGAAAGAGGTAGGCAGTTGTTTAAATTATTTAAGATTATGAAATCATATTTTAAAATCTTTTAATTTTAGGAGTTTTTCAAATGATTGCAAAATCTATTTAATTGATGACAACACAATATTCGATGTGACTTGGTGTCCAGTGTTTATTCTATACGCTTTCATTGACTTATTAACATGTATAAAGTGTAGCAGATGCTTTTATTTCCCTTCTGCTTTGGTTGAATGTTTTCTCAGTGAGATATATGTGAAGAAATTACAGCAAACAGTGTTGCTTTAGAGTTGAAAGATTGCAATTGCCCTATCCACCACCACTGGGGAAGGGCTGAAATGCAGGTCATCCCCCGCTCATCTCTTAGTTCCTTAATTTTGTAGTCCATAGAAGGTTTTAAGGGAGTGGGGTCCAGAATCAAAGTTTTCCATTCTGTTAATGAACAAATCTTTACATCCCTTTAAAATCTTGTCATTTTTTACCTCACAAAGTGAACTGTGGAAAAGAGCAGAGTCAAAAATGATGTAGTTTGTGTTACATCTAAGTCGAGTAGTACTCCTACTCCCACTAGAGAACTCTGCTCTCCTCATTGACTAGGATTATCAGACAGCCAATAAGAGATCACTGCAGACCAACAACATAGCAGGGGCTCCAGAAGATGTCCTTTTGCTCACCCATTTAAGTTCAGAACACCCCAGCACAGCCACTGTCTAAATAACTTCCTGTAACTCAGCTACCCAAGCAACAGAACCAAGTGCCTGAACTTGGGAAGCCTCCTTTCTTGCCTCTCTACATTCTTGGAGCTCCTGCTTGTAATATTACTAATGTGGATAGACAAATATCCACATATACCTGGTACTTTCCTAACTGTTCTGTATTAGTTAGATTAATATAACCTTCACAAGCCCCGTGATGTACATAATAAAATCCCCCCTTGGGGTAGAGGCGTGGAACTTATTATAGATTAGATAGTGAGGGATGTTTGATCTCAGGGCCCATTTAAAAAAAATTGTAAAATGCAACCTAACATTTACTACTTTAATCCTCTTGAAGCATCTGTCAGTGGCCCTAGGACAGTCATGTTGCTGTGCTACAGCCACCACATTCCGCTAGAGAACTCTTCATCTGACAGAACTAGCACTCTATGTCCTCTTTAAGTAATAAGTCCACTCCCTCTTTCACCTTAGCTCTTGGCAGCTACCATTCTGCCTTCCGTTTAGGACTCATTCTTTCAACTACATTGCTTTATTACCCTCAGAACTGAGGACTGGCTTGTCCTGTGTGCTTGTTGCTCTTCTTCCATCAAGCCACTTCCCCTTCTGCTTTTCTCTTGTACCTTTCGTGATTAGCATAATGTGCTGAGTAGGTTGTAATGGTCCAGTTTCTATGTTGCAAATTGTTAGCTTCCCCATCCTTGCTTTTTGTCAAGCTAAAATTAATAGTTTTTAAAATAGTATCAGTTGTTCTTGATTAAAAGAACAATTCTTGTTTTGTTTTGGGAAGTTTGGAAAATACAGGGAACCATGAAGACATTTTAAGATTACTTCAGCAACCAACTCCTAGACAACAGCTGTTCAGTTTTTGGTGCTACACAATCTAGTTTTGCTTCTATGTCTATATAACATTTATTTTACAAAATTAGAGTACTTTTGAACATGTTACTTTATTGCCTACTTTTTATTGAACATTTCACCAGGAGAATTGTTGTGTTTGATTAAGCAGTGTTTTGACTTCTAGGACCTCGCATTCCAGTAAAAGAAACAGGAAGAAATGCCTGGACAACATAAACCAGTAGGCTATGAGAATACTTAGAGGAGTGTGTGGGACAGTAGTGCCTGCAAGGTGCTCTTTCTCCCTGAGGGGATGAGGGTTCAAGCAATAGGTCAGATTGCCTGCCTGCAGCAACTATACCACAGTATGGTCAGCAGAATCAGGTGGTTAGTGCCTATGACATTACAACAGGTAATACGACCTAATGTGATCAAATTAAAGTTGCAAACCAATATATTCTGGTATTTCAAGGGTTGGAAAAAGGTGGAAATCAGTCAGTGCTAGAATAGTTGGGAAGGAGAGGTTATGAGCTTTGAAATATGGACAGGAATAAAAGAGTTAAGGGAAGAAAAAAGGGCACTCCGAGTCAAGATTGGATATAAAGAGGCTCTTAAATCCAGTGCCTCTCACATAGGTGGTCAGTTAAATTAAGTTAAATTATTTTAAAGAATATTTTCAAACAGTTTTATTTCTGTGTTCATATTCTGCATTGCAAGTTTGCTTTAGAAGAGATAATCTTGAAGTTTTTTTTATGGCATAATTGACAGAATTGTAAGATATCAAGTGTTCATGGAAGTGGTTGGGTAGCTATGTACATTATAAAGTATGCAGATTATATATATATTTAAAGTAATTAGCACGTCCATTGGCCTACATATCTACCTATTTTCGCATGTTACTAAGTTCTGCTGTCTTACAAATTTCAGTAGTACAGTATGGTGATCAACCATCGTTAGCACTAGGACCTGTATTAGAAGTTGAAAGTTTGTACCCTTCTAACAATCTCTCTCTATTTTATCACTTCCAGTCTTTCATTACCATTTATCTACTCTGTTTCTATGAGTTTTTTTCTTTTTAAAGATTCCACATATAAGTGATATCATGTAGTATTTGTATTTTTCTGTTTGACTTATTTAAGTTACTATAATGCCCTCCAAGACCATCCATGTTTGCAGGCTTTCCTTTTTTTCCCTTTTGAAGGCTGAGTTATAATCCTCTATGTGTGTGTGTTTGTATGTGTATAAGAAAATGTGGTAACTTTATATTCTGTGATATATGTGATCATTTGTTGATGGATACTTAGTTATCGCTTGGCTATTGTTGGTAATGTATGGTGAACATGTGAATACAGATAGCTCTTTGAATTCATGATTTTATTTTTCTTTTGCATTTGAATGATTTGGGAGTTGTTGGTTTTGTTTTTGGTTTTTTTAATGTAAATGTTCAGCAAATTTCACCAGTGAAATCGTCTGGTCCTGGACTTTTATTTGTTGGGAGGTTTTTGATTACTGATTCAATTTCCATAATAATAATTGATGGATTCAGAATTTCTTTTTTTTTCTTGACTCAGTCTTGGTATCTGGTATGTTTCTAAGCTTTTACCCATTTCTGTTAGGTTGTCCAATATATTTGCATACAATTGCAGTACTATCTTGTCAGTCTTTGTATTTGTGTGGGATCAGTTATAATGTCTCCTCTTTCATTTCCAATTTTATTTGAATCTCATCTTTTTTCCTTGGAGAAGTCAGTTAAAGCTTTGTCTATATTTATCATTTTTAAAAAGTATCTGCTCTTAGTTTTATTTATCTTTTCTGTTCTTTTATCTACTCCAATTTTTATTACTTCCTTCTAAAGTTGGGCTTAGTTTTTTTCTTCTATTTTTTTTGAGATGTCTAGCTTGAGATTTTTCTTTTTTCTTAATGTAAGAAATGTAAGTTTTTCTCATATATATATATATATATATATATATATATATCTCCTTTGTATTCCATGGGCCTTGGTGTATTTCCACGTTTTAATTCAATTATTTTATTTATGGGTTTATGTATGTGTTGTATATGTATGTGTGTTTACATAATTGCATTCCCCAGGATTCTCCCTCCACCTTATCATCCATGAACCTTCATCTTGATCTTCTTGTGGTCACATTTTTTTATCCCAAGATACTTATTTTGTTTCATTTGCTGCTTTATTTGTTATTTGCTTAAAAGCATGATAGTTGCCACAAATTTATGAATTTCCCAGTTTTCTTACAATTTATTTCTGGTTTCATATCTTTGTGATTGGAAAATATGTTTAATATGATTTCAGTCTTTTAAAATTTAATAGATATATTTATTATTAAAATTTATTAAGATGTGATCTGCTTATGGATGGGAAGAATTAACATCATCAAAATGGCCATCCTACCAAAAGCAATTTACAGATTCAATGCAATCCCCTTAAAAATTCCAATGACATTCTTTAAAGAGATAGAACAACAATTACAAAAATTCATATGGAATAACAAAAGACCTCGAATATCAAAAAACCTCCTCTCCAAAAAAAGAGAGAATGGAGTACTAACTATTCCAGACTTCAAGCTATACTACAAAGCCATAATACTTAAAACGGCATGGTACTGGTACAACAACCGACAATCAGACCAATGGAACAGAATTGAGAGTCCAGAAATAAAGCCACACACATATAGCCAATTAATCTTTGACAAAGGAGGGAAAAACTTACATTGGAACAAAGACAGCCTCTTCAACAAATGGTGCTGGGAAAACTGGACTAAGACATGCAAAAAAAATGGACCAAGACATCTCTCTCACACCATGTACAAAAATTAATTCAAAATGGATAAAAGACTTATATATCAAACCAGAAACCATAACATACATAGAGGAAAACTTAGGCAAAACCCTCCATGAAGTACAATTCAGAAATCCCTTTCTGGAATCATCTGCAGAAGGCAAAAAATTGAAGGAAAACATAAACAGATGGGACTTCATCAAACTAAAAAGCTTCTGTACAGCAAAAGAGACAAAAGAAAAAACCAAAAGAAGCCCAACCAAATGGGAAAAAAATTTTGCCCTCCACAAGAGTGATAAGGGATTAATAACACTGATCTACAAGGAACTCACACAACTAAACAAAAACAAAACAAGATGTCCAATCAAAAAGTGGGGAGAAGAACTAAAAAGACATTTCTCCAAAGAGGAAATACAAATGGCCAACAGACACATGAAAAGGTGCTCAGTGTCACTAGCAATCAGAGAAATGCAAATCAAAACCACAATGAGATACCATCTTACACCAGTGAGAATGGCCTACATCAAAAAAACAGGCAACAACAAGTGCCGGTGTGGATGTGGAGAGAAAGGAACACTCTTACACTGCTGGTGGGAATGTAAACTCGTCCAGCCACTATGGAAAACAGTATGGAGAACCCTCAAACTAATGAAAATGGAATTACCATTTGACCCAGCAGTGGCACTTCTGGGAATCTACCCAAAGGAGACCTCAGTGTGGGTACAAAAGGACACATGTGCTTGGATGTTTATTGCAGCACTATTTATAATTGCAAGGTCATGGAAACAACCCAAATGCCCCAGAACAGATGAGTGGATGAAAAAGATGTGGTATACACAATGGAGTATTACTCATCAATTAAAAATGACAAATTTGATGAATTTATGGAAACCTGGATGTACCTAGAAAAAATCATTCTGGCAGAAACGAGCCAGATAGAAAGGGACAGAAACCAAATGGCTTCACTAATATATGGTCAACCAAATGAAACTGCACAAGGGGAGTATGGGGACCAGCTGGAGCGGGTGGGAAGGGGAGGTGGTGGGTGACCCCCAGGGACTGAAATGATATAAAATATATATAAATTTTAAAAAATTTAAAAAAAATATTGCTTTTGCTGAGTTCCACAAAAAAAAAAAAAAAAAAAAATGTGATCTGTGACCTAATATATGATATAGCCTGGAGAATGAGCACATATACTTCAGAAAGGTTTGACTCCTGCTGCTGTTAGAAGGGATGCTTTATTTGGGTCTACTAGTCCTTCTGGTACAACATATCATTTCAGTAATGTTTCCTCAATGATTTTCCATTGGGGTGATCTATCACTGATGTGAAAGTGGGGTACTGGTATCTTATCACTGCCCATTTCCCCTGTCAGTCTGTTAGCATTTGTTTATAATTAGGTGTTCCTGTGTTAAGTGCATAAACACAACTTTTACCACTTCTTGATGAATTCACCCCTTTTGGCTTTATATAGTGATTGTCTTCATTTATTGTTAATCCTTGACTTAAAGTCTGTTGTATCTAATATAATTGTTCTTGCTTTCTTTTGATTTTTCTTTCTCCATTCCTTCACTTTTGTTGTCTGTGTATCCGTACATGTGATGTGAGTCCCTTATAGTCAGAATATAGATGGGTGTTATTTTTATAATTCATTCAATTACCCTCTATCTTTTGATTGGAAAATTTTGTTCATTTGTATTTAAACTAATTACTGATAAGCATGAACTCACTATTGCCCTTTTAAAATTGTTTCCCATTTGCAATTGTTTTATTGTTTCTTCCTTTATGATTTGGTGATACTCTATTTTGGTATGCTTTGATTCCTTTCTCTGTATCTTTTGTGTTTCTACCCTAGTTTTTGCTTTGTGCTTCTAGAACTTACATAAAATATAGTGGCATGTTTTAATATGACTTAGAGCTTATATAAAATTTTGCATTTTCATACTCTTCCCCCATTTTGTTTTGATGTCACCATTTACATATTTTACATTGTATATTAATACATTGAAAGTATAGTTACATTAACTGCTTTTTGCTTTTCCTATTCATACTAGAGGTATGCATGATTTACCATCACCATTATAACTCAAAGTGTTCTACAATTAAATATGTATACATAAAGATTGAGCCTAACTAAACATATTGGCAGTAAATACATACCTTGTTTCATTGCACTTGGTTTTATTGGCCCTCACAAATAGTGAGTTTTGGTACAAGACTCTCCACCAGTGAGGAGATTAGGACTCTCCTGAAGGCTCATAATATGGTTCATGTTTGTTAGCAATAAAATATTTTTTATTTTTAATAAACACTAAGTTGTATACATTGACTGTTTGAGACATAATAATACTAGACATGTAACAAATTACAATGTGTGTAAACATAACATTTAGAATCACTGGGAAATTACTAAATTCATATGATTTAAGCATTGTGATATTCACTGATATTGTGATATGCTATGGTTTAGAACCAATCCTAAAGTGTCTCTGAGGTGTGCCTTTGTCCTCCTGCTCTGGACCTTAAAAGAACTGATGCTCATGCAGCATACATGGTATTAGAAAGTGGTAAATCCTTTTGAAAAAGTGTTTAACTTGGTAGTAGTGGAAACAATTTTAAATGAGTGTATTTCAAGCTGTAAATCTACATGAAGAAATGGACTTTAAAGCAGTGTTTTCTTTGATCATATCAAGATAGCTGCATATAAGTTTGTGATATATATTCAAAATAAGAGTTTCCATTTTCTTATTAAAAATAGGAGCTGTCCAAGATCACAATGCTGGTTACAGTTAATGAGCCTTTGAGTTTTCTCCAGCGACTCACTGACTATATGGAGCATATGTACTTCATCCAAAAGGCCAGTTCGTTTTCAAATCCTGTGGAAAGGATGCAGGTATGTGATAAGTAAACTCTATACTCCCTCCCCACCCCCCAAATCCACAAGACACACATGGAGTTAGGGTTAAGGTATGAGTTGAGAGAAGTTGCTAGAACTCAGTCAGCATGGTTGGAATATTCTGTGTTCCTTTCCCTGATTGTCCTTTCATCAGAGTTCTGCCATAGTGGACTGACTAGTGATGATGTCAAGAGAAGCAGAAGCAAGTCCATTAGTCAACAGGCTTGCTGGTGAGCAGTTTCTGTCTTAGCCTACATTTTTAAAAAAAAAGAGCATGTGTTGAAGGTGGGGAGGGGTTTTCACCTTTCTGCTTTAGCTCTCAGGAGAATGTTTCCAAACAGGAGTGAATACACACAAATAAGTATGTTGATGCTTACATACATGAACATATCTACTGTAATTTAAAACCAACAACTGTAGGGTTCACACTTTCTAAGGGTAGCTAGATGCAGGAAGGTCAGAGTAGATGCTTTGTGCTACTTCAGACTGCAGCTGCTTTCTTAATGGAATTTTTTTCCCTTTCACTTATATAAATCAGTTTTTCTCATCCTTGTTTGACTTAATATTGATTTCTTGAACTTTATTGCCTTTCTCCAATCCCAAAGGTACCTGTTGTTCATTTGGAAAATTTTAGAGGAATCCAAAGTAATTTTGGGTTGGAGTATTAAAGTCCTGGAGAACATATGTAGCACTCTTCAAGTGCTATAAAAGCCACAATTGGACTGACACTATAGGGAAAGACTCAGAATTATTATCATTCTGAACATCCAGCTTATGTCTGAAGTGCTAGAACCATATTAAAAATCCAAAGCAGTTAAACTTCTCAAAATAATCTGGTAAAATATTCCCTTCAGCAAAATTTCAGTTCTAAAAGGATGAGGAGCTAGTGATGGTATTTTTAATTTCTGCCAATGGTCTGGTCTATAATGTGTAGCTGCATTTGTGGTGTCTTCTGTTGCTTCTCAGTGGGAACATACTGGAAAGCTTTCAACCCACTTCTTAGGGAGACTTATGAATTAGTTCGGTAAGGACCTTCACTCTATTCCAGATGGGTTGTTGAATTTGCATGATATATCTTTTCAAATGAAAAGAGAAAAATAATGTTTGACCAACAATTTTGTATGGTTATAGCAAATTAACAAATTTGATGTTTATGATCCTCATTTGTTATAATATTCAAATTCATTTATAAATTTTATGATATCCTAATAGGTAAGAAATTTTAACTGTTGACTGTATTGTATTGATTTTCAGTTGTTTTTATTGAGATAACATGGATTTACAGCACTGCTTATATTTTAGGATGCTGGGTTCATACCTCTTCAAGTGAATGTCACCAGGCCTAGCAAAGTCCCAGCTACCCTCCTCTGGAGTCCATGGGACCCCTGCTACCCTTTGTTCCCATTCTACACCCAATATTTATTATTGGCTAGATTATCAAAAATACTGCAGCATACATACAATGAAGTAATTTTGAGGTTCTCAGTATTTCTGATCATGTGATTAATTACTATCATCTCCTAATGTTAGTCATAAGAAATAATCAGATTTTTATGGTCATATAAAATATAACAGTATAAATTTATGGTTTTGGCATAAAGACAGTGAATGCATCTACTGCATACTATGCATACTAGTTGCCTACTGTAGCCTATTTCTTAATTACATATAACCAGGAAATTCATTTTGCTTTAGTTTGTCTGAATCGTCCGCTTCTCTGTTTTTCAGGTTTTAACCTCATGTGTTCCTTAGATATTTAAAAATGGATACACTAGGTCACTTTATCTTAATATGAATGGAATAATATGTCTTAAATTTATGTGGATAATATTTCATGCAAGTGATCAAAATTGATGTGGGTGTTTTTATTCAAGCCGCTTGAATTATAACATTGGCTTTGAAGTTTGAATTAGACTTGTACAATTTCTCATTGTCATTTCATCAGGGTAATGAAGAATTACTGACTTTGTAAAAGAATTTCTTTAATACATCTACATTTATTTTTGACTGAAATGACCCAGGTACACATTCCATAATTAGAATTAATTATAATTTTTTTTTTAACTTAGAGATGACCTTGGCTTCAGACTCATCTCTGAGCAAGTCAGTCATCACCCACCTATCAGTGCATTTCATGCTGAAAGATTAAACAATGATTTCATCTTTCATGGCTCAATCTATCCCAAACTGAAATTCTGGGGAAAGAGTAATCCAGAAATGTCTGAGTATTGGAGAGATATCCTGCCTCAATATAGCTGGAAAGCTTAATTATTTAGATGTCAGTTCTCCTTTAACTGACCTGTTAGCAGGATCTATTAGCACAGTTCAGCTAAAAGTTCCAGGATGAGTTTTGATATATATATATATAGAGAGAGAGAAGTTAATTCTAAAATTTATAAGTCCATATATCAGCCAAAACAGTTTCAAAGAGAACATAATTGACTTACTCAATTCTGTTTAATAAAATATTTCTTTACTACTAAGTATTAACTAATACTAGTAATTAATACTCTGTATTAAATATTTAATCAAGACAGTGTGGTGTTAGCCAAACGATGGCCCCCCCATTAGTAGAGGACAGAAGAGAGTTCAGAAATTGATCCATAGAGATATGATCAACTGATTTTTTTACAAAGATGCAAAAGCAATTCAGTGAAGAAGGGTAATTCCTACCACAGATGTTATGGGAACATTAAACATCTCTGTTAAAAAATGTACCTTAACATATCTCACAACTTATATAGCTCATAGAATAAAATGTATAACTATCAAGCTTTTGGAAGAAAATATAAGAGAAAATATTAATGACCTTGGTTTAGACAAAGATGTCTTATAAATACAATACCAAAACACACTTGGAAAGACAAAATTGATAATTTAACTTTTATTAAAATTAAAAATTTGCTCTGTGAAAAATACTGCTTATATAGAATTTAAAAAGTTATTGACAGATAAAAATCACTTGCAAATAATATGTGGTTTTAGAACTTATAAAACCCTCAAAACTCAAAAATAAGAAAATAACCATTGCAATATGAAATTGCAGATATTTCATCAGAAGAAATCTGTGCATGACAAATAGGCATGTGAAAAAATGCTTAACAGTATTAGTCATTACAGAAATAAAAAAATGGAACTTGCAATGAGATAACACTATGTACCTGTTGTAATGACTAAAATCAAAACAGTTTTTAGAGCTGTCAACCTCAAGTGCTGCTGAGTATACAGGGCCACTGGAGATCTCAGTATTGGAGGAAATCCAAAATGGTAGGGCTACTTTAAAGAACTGTTGGATCTTTCTTATAAAATTATCTCTGTGTTTATTCTGTGACTCAACAGTCCCATTCCTAGTATTTAGCAAAGTGAAAACTTACATTTTCACAAAAACCTACACATGTGTGCTTAGCATAGCCAGGCTCATAATTACCAGAAAATGGAGGCAACCCAAATATTCTCCTTGAGTATATGATTGAACTATAATGAGTGTATATGTATAGTGGGGCTGTTACTCAGTATTCAGAACAGATTATTGATTTTGAATTTAGAATACATTATATAAGTTGAAGAAACAAATTGAATGCATGATACAAATTGATATAAGATGGCAACTTCAAAAGCTGCCTTTTATATGACACCTTTGAAAAGGCAAGAGGATTGCAGTGGCTTACAAATCACTTGTTTAGAAAGTCAGGAGGAGTCAGATTCTGAGATTAGGGGTAAGGATGGAGTTTACTACACAGTAGCACCACAGTGATGGTCTTATTTTGTATTCTGTTCATGGTGTTGGTGACCAGATCTATCTCTTCATTAAAACACACAGAACTGTCTATGTGAAGTTTATAAATTTAAAAATAAGTATCCAAATGATACATGTGCGAGGTATATATAACATAATTTCAAAAGCAAAGATTATATAAAATTGACTTTTGTTCACATGCAGGTTTCCATGCTATTTGTAAGTAGAACTTTCCTGTTTGGGGTGGCTTGGTAGGTTAGTTTTGGAGTCCGGGAACACTCCAGAATTTTCCTATATGAATTAGTGGTAATACCATTTGCATACCCATAAAAGTAACCTATTAACAACATACCACTCTCACATAGTGGGGAAACCAGTAAAAATGTTTCCCTTAAGTGATCTATAGAATACTTTCCTTGGAATGAACAAAATGAATCCTCAACTTCTACCTCTAATTTACCTTTTTGTAATTTTTCACCAAACTTTTAACTGCTTAAGATGACTTACATGTCATTTATTTGGAATTTGGTGGGAGTGTATTTTTTTTTCTTAACTTCTTCCTACTTTTAAGAAAGAGTAGTCCGTGACCCCTATTCACACTGATAGAATGTTTAAAGTCTTGGTGTTTAGTTGTCTCCAGCAGTCTGATCTATAATCTTGAGAAATGGCATTTGAGACAAATGGCACCTTTTAAACAAAATACCTTCTCAGTTATTTTCCTGGTTATTGCTTTTTAGACACAATGAAACATATATATGGACAAATCCTACCTGCTGTGTGCATAATATCATTGTGGCTAAACTGTGAGTTGAACAATATGTCAACATTGAAATCATGAGACCACCTTCAGATACTCACCTACTCTTTCAGTTGTCATGCTGTTCCTGAGTACTGCATTTTTTCCAAGAGCTGGTACAGTCTGATGATAATTGAACAACTAAGGCAGAAAATAGAAACCCATCCATTTACTGAACAGAATTTCTTGGAATTTATTTAAACAGAATTTGTGTGAACGCTTACTTTCCCCAGCATTTGTTTTGCTTATGTTATTTAGTTGACAGTATTTACACAGGGTAGTTGAAGGGGAAGAAGCTAGAAGTTAAAAAGAACTAAATTTAAATCCTACTTGGCCTTAGGCAAGTTTCTCCTCGACTCAGGCTCCTACCAGTAGGGTCTGGGCAACTGTATGATGTAAATGAACTTCTCACAGTTCTGGAGGCTAAGAAATTCAAGATGAGGCTGATGGCAGATGTGATATTATTCAGGCTCCCTTCTTGGTTTGCACATAGTTTCTTTCTCATCCTTTCCCCTCACAGCAGGTAGAGAGAGCAAGCATCTCCCCAGTTTCTTATAAGGCCAGTAGTCTCATTCTTCTGCCCACATGACCTAATTACCTAAACTACCATCCCATTGGGGATCAGGGCTTCCATATGTGTCTGTGGGGGAAAGGCAGGGACACAGCATTCATTCTATGAAGCAAGTCACCTATTCTTTATGAACCTCACCTCTTTTATGGTGGGTCTGGTACTAATTAAGAAGGAATTATGGTAATTTATGGAGGTTAGCTTGTACTAGAAAAATTATAAAGAATATCAGCTGCTTGAAAGGTCATCATCATCACTACTCACTACTGCTTCAAACCTGTGGAGGGGAGGGAAGAGTGTTCAGAGGGAGCACATTGAGCAAACTTGAACCAGGGTTACAGTTGACAAGAGGCAGCAGACTGGAGTGGTGTAGGTCTCTACATCTATAAATTTGTTTCATATGAAACAAATTAAGTCAAAATTTTGTCTGTGTTGGTATTATTTGACACATTGTTACTTTATGATTTAGATGTCATGAAAACCAAAAAGCCCCGAAGCAAAAACCTCAAGCATTTATTAAGCATCAATACACACAGAAGGATGCTATTTCTATTTAGGAGATACAAACCATAGGATAGAGACTTGTAAACCAAAAAAAAAGAAAATTCTTAATAAAAAGGAGATTCCCAGGAAACACCAAACAAGGGTAAGGCGATTTTGAGATTCTATGAAGCAATAACTCTCTCTCAAAAGCAGATTTCAGTTTAGTGAAAAAGACCTGCTACCAGCATCCCCATCATGACACCACCATGAATGCCTCCAGGGCTGCACCTTCAGGCCACAGTATTAGGCCCTTGTCCTTCCCAGCATTACTGGTGCTCTCCTAGTCTCCTCTACCTTCTACTCCCTTTCTCTCAGTTACGGCACCTTTCTCCCCTGCTCCGTCCCTCCTCCTTTCTACTTTGTTCCCAAGCTCCTACCTTCTCTAATATAATCTGGCTATCCTCATTCTTTCTCTGAAGGGTTCTGGCAAAGATCATTAATAAACTCCAAATGACAAGTCCAATGATGATATTTCCATTCAAACTATATACTCCTTAGTTAGGTCTCCCTTTATCTTTTGCAAGGTCAGGCAAGATGCAAAGAAGAGTGAAATGTGGTATATGGTCAAAGAGAGGTGGGCCTTTCTGTGACCGAGTACAGAAGTCCGAATGGGGACAGTGGGCCACAAGTAGGAATCAGTCAATTTTACAGAGTGAAAGGTAGGGTGTCTGGAAAGGATTGAAGCTGATGAGCTAAAGTGAAAAAGAATTAAGACTGGGTTAGAGGAGAGACTTATAATTGAGAATACTTTCTAAGCAAGAAGAACAGCACGATCCTAAGCAAGAGGAATAATGTATTTGGTTAGGTGAGCATGGAAGACTCAAGGAAGAAATGATGGTTGACATGGCTTGATGTAAATGAGACTATGAATCTGCCATTGAAGTGGACTTTTCACAAGAATAAAAATCAAAGTAAACAGTGGGGCAAAGACTAGACAATGAAGCTAGGAATGAGGTAACATGCCAATAAAAGTCATGAGGTTTTATATGACTGCTAAATTAGCTTTCAGCATATTAGTTTCAAAGGGAAAGTAGGAAACATTAATTATATGATTTACAATGCTAAAGCATAAATATTAAATTTACATTTATAAGTATAACAAATTCATATGTAAATATAAGAAAGTAAATATAAATTCAGGACTTAGAATTATTTTGACCACATTACAGAGTGAATACAGTTTCCTCTCATCCAAACAAGGAAACCAATGGTGGTTATTGTGCTAACAGGCTAGCTAGAACTTTGTTCATTGAGCTGCAATACATTAATTATGTACTTCTCTTTCACATCAATTATAGTTCAACAAAGTCGTTTTCAAAAACTTTAGAATTAAGATGATCATTATGCTACCCTGCTTTTTTGAGTTTTTCCTCCTACTAAAAAGCTCAAAAAAGGTTCAAGTTAATATAAATATGCCAAAAATTCTTAAAAAAATTATTCTTGTAACCATTTTAAAAAAAATTTGAACTAGCATGAGGACAAACAAATTGAAAGAGCAAGATATGAAAGAAACAGATAATGTCCGAATAACTGTTATTTAAGGTAACAGGAAATGGTGAGGAGATACACTCAATTTAATATCTGTATTTGTGTAGTTCTCCATGTGTTTAGCATGTCTAAATGTCTAAAGATTGTCCAAATGTAAAATATCAGCACCAAATTATTATTTAGCTTTAATGTACAATTATGTAAACTAAAAAGGAGCAGTAAATATGAAGAACACACAGAGAATAGATGTCCCCTACCACATTTAAAATAAATTGCAAATTGAAATCAGGAAGAATTGAGAAGGAGCTGCCAAGAGACTGCTACAATAATCTTCTCAGGAAATGACAAAAATCTGAAACAGAATCTTGGCAGCAATAAGAGTCAAAGATATCCTAGATATTTTCTCTCTGAATGATGTCCAAGGTCAAATTAGCCAAATGGTAGTGTTGCTCATGACAGAGTTTTGTAACAGGATTGACTTATTCCCAAACAACTAAATCTACTATTGTTTTCCACAACTTACAATATCTGCACAAGTGAATTACATACACCATAGTATGTGGGCTACCAGAAATCTTATGTTCATCTATTTTAGATTAGGATCTTCCCAGTTTGACTTGTTGACATCCTTAACATTTTTTCAAGGTCACCTATGCATTCACTCTACAAAGAAAATAATTAAAGATCACTTACAGAATTCATAACTACAAAACAAAGTGTTTTCAAGTGCTTCAATTCAATGAGCCAACATTTCTGAAGTACTTACTCCCTCACACCTTGTACAAAACCAGCTCAAAATGAATGAAAGACTTGGATGTAAGACCTGAAACCATAAAATACATACAGGAAAACTTGAGTAAAACCCTCCGTGAATTACACTTCAGAAATCCATTTCACATCTACAGATGGCAAAAAATGAAGGAAAACATAAATAGCAGGGACTACATCAAACTAAAAAGCTTCTGTACAGCAAAAGAAATAATAAACAAAACAAAAAGAAACCCAACGACTGGGAGAAAATTTTTACCTTCCATAAAAATGACAAGGGTCTGATAACAAAGATACACAAAGAACTCACACAACTTAACAAAAATGAAGCAAAAAACCCAGTCAAAATTTGGAGAGAACTAAAAAGACACTTTTCCAAAGAAGAAATACAGATGGCCAACGGGCCTTTGAAAGAATGCCCCACATCACTAATAATCAGGGAAATGCAAATCAAAACCACACTTACACCATCTTACATCTTATATACCATCTTACACCAGTAAAAATAGGCATATTAAAAAATGGGCAACAAGTGTTGGTGCGAATGTGGAGAAAAAGGAACACTCTTATACTGCGAGTAGGAGTGCAAACTGGTTTAGCCACTATGGAAGGATGTGTGGAGGACCCTCAAACAACTGAAAGTAGAGCTACCATTGACCCAGCAATCCCATTACTGGGAATCTACCCAAAGGACACAAAATCTCTAATAAAAAAAAGGACACCTGTACATGCATGTTTATTGTGGCAGTATTTACAATAATCAAGGTATGGAAACAACTAAAATGTCCCAAAACAGATGAATGGCTGACAAAGATGTGGTATATATACACCATGGAATACTATGCATCAATCAAAGAACTCAAATGTATGTCATTTGCAGCAACATGGATGGAGCTAGAAGGAATCATGTTATCGGAAACAAGCCAAAAAGAAAAAGAGAAATACGGGATGGTCTCACTTATATGAGGGATACAGGAACAAACAAATGGATAAGAAAAATTTTAAACTACCAGCAGAACTGAACCATGGAGCCAGAGAGGGAGAGGAGGAAGAAAATGGGGAAGGCACAAAAGATTAAGATGGTTAACAGGTGATAAGGAGATGGGAGAGACAATGATGTGTATATATGTATCTATCTATATATAAATAGATTTATATATAGATATCTATATTTACATAAATATATCTATATATTTACATAAATATAGATATTTATATATAAATATATACATATATATATATACAAAAATAAAAAACTTTTTAAAAAAGATTCATAATTACTGAAGAGCTTTTGTGCCTCATCTTATTTGAACAGTTTTATAAAGAATTACTCTATAGTCTTTCCAAACTAACTTTAAGAGTCTTTTTAAATTTATTATTATCCAAGGACATTTTTTTGCAATAAGCATATATGACAATTTGTGCATCCAATAAATACTAATCCTTTTTGCTTGTTTGGGGTTTTTTATTTTCTGTTTTTGGCAACTTTCCATAATTGGTGCTTAGTTATAAATTTAACAGTGAATTAGACATAGAACTTGTTCTTAAAAGAGGAATGGAACACAGAATAAACAATAGAAGGGTAAATAATAAAAGAGGCTTTGGAAGAACAGCTTGGTGGTTCTAAGATACACTGGAGAGTTTCACAGAATCAACATGGAAATAAGTTGAATTCAAATGATGCATGCTTACTTCATTTACTTATCTTCACTCAGTAGTTATTAAATACTGTTTCCTAGCCACCCTGTGAGGGACTTGATGCAATGATGAACAACAACAACAAAAAAAATGCATGGTACTCAACAAATGACCATTAAGTATAGTAAAGACAAATAGACAAGAACTAAGACACTTAAGTCCTTTGAAGAAAAAGGTGCAGTGATGATGTATTGTATGTTTTAATTTTGCTTTGGTTTCTGGTCATTCTCAACATCTTTTACTAATCCAGAAATATTATATTGAATGCTTATTTATTTGTGCTTTTTGTCCTTCTCTTTATAGCCTATGTAAAGAGTGGGTGCATCCTTAGGAAAACCTGGAAGATTTACAATAAGTGCTATCTGGACATCAATGCCCTTCAGGAGCTGTATCAGAAGAAGCTAACTGAAAAGCCCTTGACTTCTGATGCTGCAAATGATGATCACATTGTGGCTGAAGGGGTGTCTGAGGACTCTCTAAACAGATTGAAAGATGCTGTTAGATTTGAATATGGCCATTTTCATCTTTGCATATCCATGGTGTTCCCAAATCTGCTCAAAATCATCAACCTGCTGGGTTTTCCTGGAGACCGCCTATGGGGGCTTGCGTCACTGATATATGCAAGCTTAAGTAAGGACATGAAGGCCCCTTTAGCTACATGAGTATCTATGTTGCAATGCTTTGGTTGATAATATAGTGTTGAAAGTAAGTAAACAACAATCAAAGCCTTTAAAGGAAATATCAGGTTAAATGCTTGATTAAAATGATGGAATGATGTATGTCTTTTAATGGAATGTCAGGATTGTAGTGTTGGTGGTGTTTTTAAGGTGACTTTAGAGAACAGTGCTCTGTTCTAAATCTCTAAATCTTCTACATTTTGAACAGGTAAAGTGATCAGATTTTAAAAGTGGTGTTTGTGATTTTTGAATCTTGGACACATAGTCCTGATCATTGAGATTTTTGTTGGAATTGCACTGAATCTCTGTAGATTGCTTTTGATAGGATGACTGTCCTGATTTTTGAACTTATGAAATACATAAGTCCATATATGATTCTGAAATTTTTTTTATTTTAAAGAGAATCATGTTTGATAATTTTTGATGATTCTGGACAGTCCATTGGTTTCTTACATATGACTTGGACATTTTATTTTACCAAATAAATCAAGAAATGTATGATGGTCAGTCTAAACATGAATGATCATTATTTAAATAGGAGAGTATGGAAAGTTGATATAACTATCTAGAGCAAGGATTCACCCATTTCTCCATTGGTTCACAATGGTGTGTTTTTTTTAATATGGTAAATGTCTATTTGCAATTGGAGTGATCTTATCAAATAACAGATGTCCTCTGACATTACACCAGTTGTCAAGTCTTTTTTTTTCTTTTTAATGCTGCTAGCATAGTGAACCTAAATGAGCTATTTTTTCCCCATGTCAGTACTGAGGAATTTGGATGTTAATTCTTAATATATTAAAAATTAATTTTTTATTTCAAAACTATTCGTGCTTTCTCAGATTCATTATATTACATAGCAATCCTTTATTAATTTGACACGAGAGATTTGTAATCTGAATTTGTCTGTTTTTACTTTGCTATTATTTTCTGAGGTAGGAAGGATTGAATTATTAATGTAAACTAATATCTCCAGAAGAGAATCAAATTTTTGAGCATACAAGAGGCACATATGTCCATGAAATATTTGATATGCTGGTTAACATTTTTGCTCCTTAAAGCTAACCCCCTGAATTTATTTTGTTTATGTAGTTTAAGATGGCATTTTTCTTGAAAGAGGTGAATATGATGTAAGGGAAGTCATTTTGTTTATTTTTTAAACTGGGCATCCTTGGAAATCAGAGAAAGTGCCCTTTATCTAGTCCTCTCACTTCTTTTAACCACATTTAGTATATTTTAGATTTGTTGTTCCTGTACTTCAAATTGTATTAATTCTTATACCACACGTTTGTGAACACAAGAGAGAAAAAATAATACCTTTATTATGAGAGGACAGAAAATATACTAATTTGTCCACTGATGAGTAAGGTAGGTGCAGCATAGCAATTTTTATCAGCCGTGTCTTCAATGGCTCATCTAGCATCCTTATAAGAGCTCATTATTTCTGTTATCTTATTATTTCTCAAATGATGGGAGTATGTTGGTTTATATGGCTTGCTGAATTTGCAGTTTTCCAAGTACTGATAAAATAAAAATGTGGAAGGATAGTTTGTTTTATGGTTTCAAACTGCATCGTAAACATTTGGAAGCAGTGTGTATTAGAAGAGTGCATACTAATTTTTTAAAAATAGAAACGCTGTAAAGAAAAGTTTCTTGCTTATGCTTTTCTCTTTCTTCCTTTAGATTAGCTCTGCTCTGGTATCCACCCATTTTTTGCCTTGGATGGCAATAATAACAAAGTAGGCCTTGATGAAGCAAAGGAAATTCTCAAAAAAGAAGCTGCTTATCCAAATTCCTCCCTCTTTATGTTTTTCAAGGAACACACACAACGATTAGAGGTACTCTGCCCTCCCTGTCTTTTATAAATGAAGCCTTATGTTATTAAATCTAGCATTCTCACTTGGGAACCAACATCAAAATGAACCTAAATGTCAGAAAGCTGAGAAACATTGCATCATTGCTGCAGAAGATTCTTCCAGGAATCCAGGATGTTAGTCAGTTACCTTCTGTTCAGGAGATGTGGGCGAAGCAGGGGTGAGATCCCTCTTTGGTAATGAGACAAGATTAGTGCACTCTACACGGAAAGCACAGGAGCATCATTAAGTCCCTAAGCCGAAGAACATAGAGTATTTATTTTTTTTTCCCTCTGGAGTTTCTAATTCTAAATTCACCTTGCTAACAATTAGTTCATACACAAATCATCATTAGAAATGTCAAGGACAGCATCAACCTAAAATATTAGCAGTGTTTTATTTGGTTAGGTACTATGGCTGGAGCTTTACACGTATCATCCCGCTGTTGTCAGAACAACTGTATGACATAGGAAGCCAGGGACCCTAGGGAGCCCATGCAGTGAGTGAGTCCAAGTGCTCTCATTCCAGAAAAAGAACATGACCTTGACCTGACTCTACTTCTCCAATACTTGCTCTCTCTGTGCTGTCTCTCTGTCTCTCTCTGTCTCTCTCTCTCTCTCTCTCTGTCTCTCTCTCTGGGTGTGTATGTATTTGCTTGAGGGCATGAGGGTTTGAGCAAAAATAAAAATATTTATAGTATACAAATAATACTTAAGAAAGAAAATGTCTATGAGATAGGTGTGATAGGGTGGGCTACCCACCCTGGGTGTCATAGTCTCCTGTTTAAGATTGCAGATTTCAAAGAAGGTATGCTAAAATGTGAGAATCATCTTAATTAGAAGTTCCTTTCAGAAATAGACAAGAGGAAGAAAGGAGGAAAACAGGTTTTTCCCTTTGTAATGTAATAATTCAGGAGCTGTTCCTGGAAGGTGGGAAAACAGAAAGAATATATAAAGAGGTTTGAAAAAAAAAGGGAACAAAAGGGAAAAGATGGGAATGGAGATTGAGATTCAGGTTTGGTTTTGGTCATTTTGTAAGATGGAAATGTGAACCATGTGAGCTTGGCCATGTGTGGCCAAAGCCTGGGGCCACCTCTGACTGACCCGGGCTAGCCACATATGTGCTAAAGGCGGTTAAGAAATTTGCAGATTTGAACTCCATGTTGGAGTTTGTTTTGCTGAGTTTGACTTGTGTCTGGGAGAGGCTGTGCAAAAGTTAGGAAAAGAAAGTGAACTTTGCTGGCTCCAGTACCATGAAGTTTCTTCTACTTCCTGCACGACAAGGAGAAGACGGCATGGAGGAGCTGAAGCACACCAAAGGAGCATGCCAAAGAAAGATGTTTTCAAACACATGGAGATGAACTCTGACTGACTGACATTGGTGAGATGATCAGGACTGAGAGACTGAGGATTTTTGGGCAATCTGGGAAAGGACTTTGGACAATGCTGAGAAAGGTTTTGGACAATGTTAAAGTAATTGGAGTTTTACTTACATGTTTCTTTTGTAGTAATTAGGAAATCACTTTGCTAGAAATAAATTAGTCTGCACTGATAGTTTTGCTTTGACTTGGAATTTTGGTTGAGAAGGCTGGGGATTGTGGAAAGAACCCACGAGAGTTTAAAACGAGGGTAAATTGAGGCAAACTAGTGTAAAGTATAAGCTGCAATTTTTAAGTTTTTTTTCTTCTGCAGTTTTGGAGCTGGGAGCTGAGAAGCAGCTGGCTGGCTTTTGCATATCAATGGTAAAGGTGAACAGTGAAAATGCTAATGAACAGTTTGTAGCCTGCTTCCTAGGGAGAGAAGCAGGCATAGGTGTGTCTACTTCAAGTTAAAGGCTGTGTCTACTTCAAGTTAAAGTTAATGTAATTGTTTGTAGCCTGCTTTGTAGAGAGCAGGCAGGTGCATTCAAGTAAAAGTCAGAAAGTCTTTATTTTTCACCCTGTTTCAGGTGCACTACTCATACTATCACCTAACAGATATTTGGCAATCTGTGAGGTTTTTACCACTCCTGTTTTCCTGTTAATCAAACACAGCCAAAGCACAACAGCTTGTGAGTACTTTCAAAGACCTTGCCTTGGCATGCTTTCATTAGAACAGGGAGTTTGCTCACACTTTTTAGTTGGGAGTGGAATGTATAATACATCCCCCCAATAAGTCTTTTCCTTCATGAAGTGCCTCTTTAATCCCAGGAGCAGCCCCTTACCTTTCTGTGTGGCACTTGGCTATTATACCAGACATTTCTCATTACAACATACTACAGAAAGCTCATCCAGAATCTGAATTATTTAAGCCCATATCAGAGTTATTTTCTCCTCATTATCATGCAGCTATTTTTGTTTGCTTTCCAGCTCATGAAGCTTTTGTTACATTTCTCCTTTTTTCTCGAACTATCATGAAAACACTATCCTGATCAGTCTGTTTGGCAAACCAGCCTGTTTGTTGCTGGTTCTTTTTCTTTCAGACTGGGGTCATGGCCCTACAGGTAGGGAAGGATATTCAGGCTGTTCAGTTACCTTCACTCCCTTGGGTTCCTGCAGGAAGAAAGAACAAATTTGAATTGACTGAGTCTTCTTACTGAAGTGATCATCTCTGAATAAGAGAAGAGAGCCGACAAGAAAGAGCTTTCTTAGATGTAAATTTCTCAGAGGGCAGGTATTACCATGCTCGGTGTGCTGATGCCCTGCAGTGCCACAGTTACTGACTGGGCTGAGAGCCTGCAGTTTAGTTAATGTGCAACACAGCAAGAAGGCACCATGTTGTTAAGCGCTTATTAGAATTCTCTCCCTTCACTTCACTGATCATTGAATATGCTAAATTGCATTTTAAAAAGAAATGTAAAAGTCAGTGTTTGTATTTTGTTTAGCATGCCATTTTAGTTTTTCATTTTAAAGCACATTTGCTTAACTTTTAGGTAAACTGGTGATTTTTTCCCCAAAACTTAAATTGATTGGTTTTTAGTGTGTGCCATAATCATTACTGTTAGGCAATGAGTGGGCTTTCCTTGCTGTTGAGATGGTTCTAGAAATGAGGAAGCCACTGCTTCCTCAAAGGGTTTTAATGAAGGTGTTTTGGGGGATTATATACTCACCTTAGCCTACTCTTAGCAGGTGGCCTATCTCTTTTTGGAAGGTAATTATGATCTAAGTGTAGTAGATGCTACAACTTCTTCACCAGGAAGTGACTTGCTCATACCACCAACATTTTATTTGGCTTTGAGAAGAAAAAGGAGATATCTATCACTGCTCTAGTTTACTAAGCTGTGGCTTGAGGGTCAAGCAAAAATGTGACCTTTGTTGCTCTCTGCCCTTCCTGAAGGTTCTGAGGATAAAAGGATTTGAGGGCTGACTTGGAAGTATTATTGCTATTATCCCAGGTGCAAGGACACCTCCATTTTATTCATCTTCCCAAGTCACTGCTCCAGAAGCTGTCAGAGGGTGGCATCCTTCGTTGACAAATGAGGACTGCTGCCCAGAGAACTGATGTGACTCTCTCCACAGCTTTTTTTTTTTTTAAGGCCACTGAGGTCCCACCTCAGCTGTGAAAACCTACATGGCCCAGCTGATGAATTTGTAAAGAACCTTCCTTTTCAGAGAGTTAGAGATCTTTTTACCAGCATTCACCTCACTGAACTTGATTCGGGGCTCTAATTTAACAAGTGCATCTATACCACTGACTTGGTTTCCTCACTGATTCAGAATCTGCGGAGTCCTTTGACCAGTTGCTTGGTATAAGTTTATTATCACACAATGACCAAATCAGTATGTCTGATTAGTTTTCATTTCCCTGAATCCATTAAATGCACAAGACATGTAATTCCTCTTCTAATTTCTTTCACTTCTCCCCATTGCTGATGTGTGGTGGTCCCCCCTCCACTTTCTCACCCTCCTGCACTGCTCCTCACTACCCTGTTGTTGGCTTCTCCCATGTGCCTTCTGTGCTTCTGTGAGAAAGGATGTGTAAAGTACTTAGCATGTAAGAAACACTGAGTAAAAATGTGATGGTGGTTGTTATAATTACTGAGC